>JAEMOT010003204.1:195967-214626 GCA_019297695.1 Apostasia ramifera | reverse complement strand
TGAGAAAACTAAAGAGGGAGCTAAAGCGAAACTAGAGCTTTGGAGGAATGCTCTAGAATCTAAAGGTTTGCATCTCAGTAGATCAAAAACTGAATATATGGAGTGCACATTTAGTCAAGAAAGAAATACTTATATTGGAGATGTGACAATTGATGATCAAATTGTCAAGAAGAGTGAGCGCTTTAGATACCTTGAATCAATTATACAAAATGATGGCGAAATAGATAATGACGTTATTAGCAGGATTCAAGCAGGCTGGGTAAAATGGAGAAATGCTTCTGGTGTGTTATGCGATAGAAAAATTCCATCCAAAATTAAGGGTAAATTTTATAAAACTGTAATAAGACCAGCGATGATATATGGTGCTGAATGCTGGCCTGCAAAGAAGAAACATACAAATAAAATAAATGTTGCAGAAATGAGAATGTTAAGATGGATGTGTGGATATACACGAAAGGATAGAATGAGAAATGAGTATATCCGAAAGAAAGTTGGTGTTGCACCAATTGAGGATAAACTTAGAGAAAGTCGGCTTCGATGGTTTGGACATCTAAATCGTAGGCCAATTGAAGCTCCAGTTAGAAAAATTGAGTTATTGGATTTTGCCCATGTACAAAGAGGAAGAGGGAGACCAAAGAAGACATGGCAAGAAACTATAAGGAGTGATCTTAATTACTTAAACTTAGATAAGAATTTGGTAACTGATAGAGCGCATTGGAAACAAAGGATTCATGTAGCCGACCCCACCTAGTGGGATTAAGGCTTGGTTGTTGTTGTTGTTGTTGTTGTTGTTGTTGAAACAATATACACATTCTACTACATGATTTCCCAAAGATTAATATAGACTTCAGAACTTACAAGCATCAGGGCCCGACAATGTTCATGCTTTCACATGAAATCGGATTATTTCTCAGGAACATACATGCGCTAATGTCCTATTAAGATGCAATGGCAGGTTCGATGAAGAAATGCAATAGAAGAGCCATGTCAAGGGAAAATGAAATCATGAACCACAAGAGCCAAACCAAAATAAAGGGTTCTAGGAAAAGCCTTGCATAATAAAAAGGTATATTTCATAGCTAGCTTTGTAACTTTTTGCAACTTAAGCATGTAATCATAAGCACACTTGCACATGAAATTGAATGCAGATCAGAGAACCACAGCAAGTACATATTGCAAAATGCATACCTCATTTATAAATGAATCCGCTCCAAGTTGTGTTTTATCACAACGCACTTTAACAGCAACTAGTTTCTCATCTGGAAGCTTCCCAAGGTATACGGATCCAAAACCACCAATTCCTATAACATCCTTAAAATTGTTTGTTGCCGTCTTAATTTCTTTATAAGTAAAAACTTTGGTTGTATTCCAGCTTTCTCTCTCTCTTCCAATCCCTTATTTGGAAAGAATTCTACAATTAGTTCTAATATATTAAATGGTTTTCATCAAAACCCAGAAGTACTTACAAGTTTTTGATATCAAATCATTCCTCTTTCTCCGCCTCCAAAAAATAAGTAAAACAATTGCAACAAGAAATAGAACAAAACAGACACCTCCAGCAACTCCAATTACTAGGGTTTTGTGGCTATGACTGGAAGTCTTTTTTTTATTGACGACTGTGAACTGTGGAGTTTCAATTGAAGGGTGGTTCCCATGTCCATTGCAAGTTGAGGTAGAGAAGGCTAGGCATGGATTACCGGATGTTCTGAGGGAAAGAAAACAAGTAAATTCACCAAGACTTCATTATGTACCTGGAAAAATATGTGACACATCATACCTAATTTCCAAACTTCCCTTATTCAAGGATTGTGGTAAGACGCCCTGAAGTTTATTGTTCTCCAAGTTTCTGCAGAAGACTTCTACTGTTACTTTGAGTTGCTAAGCAACACTTCATAACTCTACCTTTTATAAGGGCTTTGTTCACTTACAATAAATGAAGATCCCTCAAACTTCCGAGACTTTCTGGAACTTCTCCTTCTAAACTATTATTTTGCAAGTCCCTTTAAAAAGTAAAAAGTAAAACAGACAGCATTAATACATAATTTGAAAAACCCATTTCATAAAAGTTTCAAAAAACCCATTCATAAGAAAATTGAAATAAATAACAATCTAGACCTACTAGTACGATGCTAACCAGACAACTACAAATTTAAATCAACATTGAAGCATCAACAAGTTACAGCCAGAAAAATGAAAGAACAACCGATAGGCATCATCATCACCACTATCAGAAACCAGGATTCTAATATTTGCATGAAAATACCATGCAAATGCGTAGCCAAATAAGGAATGAACACATAGATTTCACTGAGGAAAATGTAAGAAAAAGAATTATAATAAAGCATTCAATCGTACTCCTTATGCTTAAGAGAGAATGAAAAAAACAAGAAAAAATAAGTAATCCAGTGTATTCTGCAAAGTATATTTCAGGCAGGTTTACAGCTAACATAAAAAGTTTCACTTTTTTTAATGGATTTTGCACTTATAAACAACCATCCGGGCCTTGTTTGCAGAATATATTACAGCTCATGTACATGAGCAAAAAGAAAATAAAAAAGAAAATGGGCAGCTTACAGAATCTGAAGGTTGACCATGGTGCCGAACTCAGATCCAAATGAAGTTAACTTGTTGAAGCTAAGGTTCCTGCATTTATTTTTCAACATTGCACTTTTTTTCAGAAATTAAATTTATAGGGAAGGGAAAAGAACAGGCTAGAACCAGAATAAAAAAGCTCACAATATTTGCAAATCCTGTAGACTGCCTAAATTTATGATCTCCCCAGAAAGTGATGTATTATGCAAATCGCTGTAAACAAGTCAATTAAGCAGCTTTTAATGTGATTAAAGCTAAACTCTGTGTATTAAAGGGTAGTAACGAGCATACAGTTTCTTGAGATCAAGCAGATCCCCAAAGGTGGGATTGATGACCCTCAAATCCAGGCCAGAAAGCTCCCTGAACACAAGTTTGGCCTCAAGATAAAGTAAAACTTAGAAAATAGATCTCCCCAAGGGGGAGTTTGCTTCAATGTTATTGAGGTGTTATATTACGTTATTTGAAAAACTTGATTATTTGATTTAAAGGCATATTTTAAAATATAGTGAAAAATTACAAGATTGCCACTTAAAAACGATCTAGGAAAAATTATTCCATTCAGATAATCCCACTAACTCATCCTTTAGTGCCCAATGGTCAGGCATCATGTCTACGGGTGGGAATCACGTTCTTGAAATGGTGTAAACACATTAAATTTTTTTTTGCTGAGTATGAAATTCTTTTTACTTAGTATTGATACTTTATAATTAATATAAATATTTTTTGTTTTGTATTAATTTTTTTCACTTCATGTAGTGATTTTGTTGGTTTGTATAAGTATTTTTGAGTTTAGTATAATCAATTTTTTATTACATAGGTATTCTTGTTTTATTTTTTTTTTGCTTGGTATATATATATATTTTTATTTTATATAGGAACCTTTTGCTTTAATATAATTTCTTATACATATTTTTATTAAGAAAGCAAAAAAATATCTATTCTAAACAAAAAATATCTATATCAAAAAAAAATTTGATACCAAGCAAAAAAAAAAAAACTACGCTTTTATGGTAGTTTAAATACAATGGTCCCACTTGCTTACATGGCATGCCCCTATTGTGGGCCGAACAAGTATGCTGGTTTGCTATCTGAGCGGAATAATATCATCTAAATGTCACTCTAATTATAATAGAAGAATGTGAGATTAGATTGATTTTTATTATCTTTTTTTATATATCGACATTGAACTAAATAACAATTTAGAGTTAACATAAATATTTAGATAAAATGACATCTAGATAACACGAATATCTAAATAGCATTCAACCAAATGCCCTCTAAAACTTTTTTAACTTACACTGAGGTTACTCTACTACCATTGCAGCCAATATGACTCCATGGTGTTGGGGAGCACGGGTCATCTTGCCATCCAAAATCAAAACCAGTTGATTGCTGTATAACCTGAAGTGCAGAGGCTTCATAACAGCCAGAGGAAAAACAAATCATAACTATCCGCCACAAGAAAGTTGCATACAAACCAGAAAACCACTTAATACCTGTGGTAGCTGAGCTTCCAGGAGGAATCTTAATCACTTCATATATTTCAATTGCATTCACTTGTGGATAGAAGCTTACATTCCTAAATTCTATCTTCACTCTATCAATGCTCTTCGTGTAGTAAGATACTAAACTCACCTCAGAATGCCTGACATGATAGTCCCAATTCACAACATTGTTGTTAAGCAGAATATCAAAATAGGAAGACACTGGCACTACACCAGCAAAATAGAGAATCACATAATAGTTTCCATGCTTATGGAGGGGAAATCTGTAAGTCAGAACATCCCTTCTGGCCAAAATCCTCACTGTCTGTAGTACTTCAAGCGGAGGATTCTCTTTGAGCCCTGAAAATTTCAGAGCAACTGGAACCCGGAAGGCTGCAGACAGGCGAGCAGGATGGAACTTCTGATCCTCATCCCATATTCTATCATAGATATCCGAAGGGTACCTGCTCCTCAAAACTTGATATATTCATTCATCAGCGAGCAAAGAAGCAGAGCGACGATCCCAAAAGAAATTGACAAGCTTTTCTTACCTAAGAGGACCTTTATCTTGACAACCGCAGTTGATTCTGTACTGTTTCCTCAGTAAACTGTTCTGAAGTTCGTTTGATCCGGCCCCATAAGAACCGGCAGGAAGCGGCCGGACCTCCAGCGACGAAATGACCGGAATCCCTGAATCAGGGATCGAGATCAAGCAGAATGGAAGCGTCTCTCCGACGACCTTCCATACAAACTCCTCCACCCAGGGATCAGAGCGAGAGAGGTTAACGAAAGCAGCAGCAGCAGTCCCGAGGGAAACAACGAAGGCCGGCGGCCGCTCCCGGCCGTCGTAGTTCTTGTAGGCAAAAGAAGGCCTGATAAGAACGACGGAGAGGTTCCCGACGGGGAGGCGGTAGCACTTTCGGGCCGGCTGGAGCTCGGGGAAGAAGCGTAAGGGGAGGTCAGCGCCGGCGGTGCGGCCGACAGAGACGTAGGGGGAATCGGGGACCCACGAGAGGTTGTAGGAGTCGGTGAATGGAGCCGAAGCGCCGCAGGAGAGACTAAGGAAGCCCGGGAGAAGCTGTGGATCGGCGTCCGCGACGATTGACAGGGAGATGGAGAAGGTGATAAGAACAGGAATGGAGGATAGCATAGAGATGGACGACGGGCAGGGGGCCATTACGGTTAGGGTTTAGGGTGAATGTGGAAAGAGTAGGAGGGTGGGGGGAAGAGGGGATGTAGAGGGAGAAGGGGGCCATGATGCATTGATTTGCGTTTCTTGAGAGGGAAGAATCCATCATTCAGGAGAAGGAGAAGGAGAAGGAGAGGGACATGAATGATGATTGCAGGGAAGGCGGTGATGGCAAAAGTAGGAGGTAATCGATGGAGAAGGAAAAGGAGCGGGAGCGAGCGAGCGTGGTAACACTGATAATTGGAGTTGGTGGAGAGAAGTGGGGGATNAATTAAAAAAAAAAAAAAAAAAAAAAAGAAAGAACAGCTAAGGAAGCCAAAACGAGGGTCCGGGGAAATTTAAATCAAATATTAAATTTAAAATAAATTACAGTCAAATTTATATTTTCAAAATTATAACATGGAACTCACTAAGTTTTAATATAGTTATTAAATAATTTTTTTATTTTTTTTATTATTAAAAATATTTATAATTATAATTATATTATTTTCCCATTTATTTCCTCCCTCTCTCTCCCTCCCCTCACGATCACCGAGTCACGGGAGGCCACGCTGCCAGCATCCCTCGCGCCACAATGCGAGGGTGCGGCTGGCATGCCTCGCGAGCAAGCAAGAGGCTGCGTGATATGCCCGCTGCCTCATCACGCTGGCTTTTGCGAGCCACGTGAATCGAAGATCAAAAATAGATCGAAAATTAAATTGATTTTAGATCGAATTAAAATTGAATCGATCTAAATAAGACGATTAACGAGCTAAAGGTTCAGCTCGATAATAATTTCGAGCCGATTTTGAGCAGGGGCAAACTCGGCTCGATCCAGCTTAAAATCGGCTCGAATTAAAATATATTTTATATTATAAAATATATATATAATATATATTAAATAATATATATATATATGTTATATAATGTAATTGAAATTTGATTCATTTTCGAGCCGGCTCGAAAATGAATCGAAATATGATCGAAGTCGATTGGAATTGACTCGAGCCGGCTCGAAGTTGAACCCAATTGAGCTCGAGTCGATTTCAAGTCGATCGAAATGTGATCAATCCGATTTCGAGCCGGTATTGGCTTGGCTTGAAATCGGATCGGTAATAGCCCTATGACTAGCTGCCATGCTGCGGAGCCTTGCGCGCGCCCTCTCGAGGCAAGCTCAACGGGTGCCAGCTACACTACCTTGTGCGTGTTGTGATAGAGGAGAGAGAGAGAGAGGGAGAGGAGAGAGAGAGACAAAAGTATAATAGTAATTAAAAAAAATTTTAATAATAAAAAATAGAAAAAGACTTATTTGATAATTATATTAAAACTCAAAAGTTTCGATATTATAATTTTGAAAATATGAATCTGCACATTATTAAATCTTAAACTCAAGGACTAGGTGTAATTAACCCTTAAATTTATTTTGGATAAATTACATCTAAATTTATGTGTTTTGAGTAAATTATAATTTTAAAATTTTTATATCTAATTTTCTAATTTTTATATAATTATTAATCAATTTTTAATTTTTTTTTAATAATTAAAATTTTTTAAAATTACCAACTTACTTTTCATCTCCCCTCCCTCTCTCTCTTTCTGTCTATTTTATTAAAGAATACGTATAGTGTGTAGCTTGTAACATATATATATAGAAATTTATATTTGCCACTTTAAAAAAAAAATATTTATAAGCAACATATTCTAAATTAAATATTTATAAGTAGTACTTTTTAAATTTAATATTTATATATCACTCTCAAAAAAAATTTTTTTATTGACAACACCCCTAAGTTCAATATTTATAAACTATACATCTTATTTTTACAAGCAACACTCTCACTTTAAGTTTTGTGTAAGAATGTCGTCTGTAGATATTAAATTTAGAGGGGTGTCATCTGTAAAAAAAAAATTATTTTAGGAGTGACATATAAACCCCCAAATAAATGTCATCTTAAAATTTATATAGAATTTATTTTTATTTTATATGTGAATATAATATTAAATATTAATTGACAAACATTATAAATGAGATTAAAACTTCGGTAGCTTAATAAATATCAATAGGGGGCACTTGATTTGTGTAATTTGACTTTAACAAATTTAAATATTAAATTAATAATATTTTATTTCATATACAAATGTCAATAAGATTAAAAATGTCAATTAACATAACTACAAAAATTTCATTTCATTTTATAAACTGCTAATTTTTTTTTAAATTTTTTTATAAATTTCAAAATAAAAACAAACACATTAATGATTTGTGATAGTCCCAACTCTAGTGAGAAAAAAAATTATTTGAATATCAAAAATTCTCAAGTTCGAACTATATTACTATCATAATTTTTAAATAAAATAAAAAAAGTTACAATATCTAATATAATATATATATATATATATATAAAAGATTATTTTTTTATATTAATTAAAAATTAAAACATAAATAAATAATCCCATAAATCATAATTAGCAAGTGAAGAGAATGTTGATTGGGATAAAAAGGATGTCTATAATATGATTGAATGATACTATATGAGTCATATGACTACAAAATTATTTGACAAACTCTTTTGGGTTGGAAAATAATTTTTTGATAAATATGAAATATGAAATAAAATTTATAATAAATATGAAATAAAATTAATTTTTAATATTGAAATTTATATTTACAATAAAATAAATTTATTATAATTTATGATAAATTTAAAATATTAAAAACCAATATTAACTCGAAATATTTTAAGATGGGCGTTTGGTTCGATGTTATCTTAGTGTTATGTTATGTAATTTAGATGTCATGACATTTAAATATCATTTTTGACTAATAATTTTATAATCTAATAGAAAATTCTTTGTAAATATCATTAAACCAAACAATTGATTTCTTCAGATAACATAATATAACATCAAGATAATATTGAATCAAACAGCTCCCTAAGACGCAAATCACACAAAGACTATATTTTATAAAGTATTTTTTTAATTATTTTATTAGTAATTAATAATGCCACATGTAACATCAAAATGTTACGTATTATAAAAAATTATACGACTTTGATGTCCTTCATCCTCTCACGCAATCTACACATATGAACACAAATACATATTAAAGCAAGTTAAAGGTGATGACAAGATAACATGTTTAAGGTTTATCAAAAAAAAAAAAAAAGATAACATGTTTTAAATATGAAAGGTAATTTTTTATATGAATTTTCATAAGTTTAAGCATAAATTTTATTAACTATAATATTAAACAAGCTTTAATACTCAAGGCAACTACTACATTAATCCCTATTTGGTTCATGTCCAAATTGGGCAAACCTTATTTAAAAAAAAATTAAAATAATTTATACAATTCTTAAATACCTCAATCAATTTTATTTAAAAAAGCATTTGATTCGCTATTATTTTAATATTATGTTATATAATCTAGATGTCATGACATCTAAATATCATCATTTGGCTAATAAATTTATAATTTAATAAAAAATTATTTATAAATATCATTAAACCAAACAATTGTCTTCTCTAAATAACATAACATAATATCAAAATAACATTAAACTAAACTCTCTTTTAATATTTTCATAATAAATTAACTTTATTTCTCATCATATATATATATATATATATATCAAAAAAATTTATATTTTTTATAAAATAATTAAAAAATAATAATCATGCCTAACTTGAGCATAAACCAAACAGAAGCTAAATTCCATATACTGCTCCATCTAAAAAAAAAAACAAATTCCATATACTGAATCCGAAAATGCTATACAAAATTTACAATATTTGTTCCTTCATTCAAAAATACACGCATTATGTTCTAATTCAAATATCAAAATAACCACGTTTTAAATAGAAAAATCTCATGCTAATAAAATCAAAGCAATGCATCTTATATATAAAAATTATTTTCAGGCAAATGGTATGAAATTTCAGAGGAACATGACAGAATAGGATAGCCATTAATTTCAAATATCTCTTTCTACCTTTGCAATATTAACAGATAGCAGTTTATGAAAATGCAAATCATCAGGCATCATACAAGAAACATTGAAATCTAAGAAAATGCAAACACCAAGTACATGAGGGAGAGAAGTAGGGGGTATGATCACAGTATTAATGACAACACAAGAAGTGACTAAGGGGGCTTTTTTGTTCAATGTTATTTTGGTGTTATGTTATGTTAATTAACAAAGCAATCACAGAATTTTTTCACATAAATATTCAGTTATAAATCAAGAATTTCATACACACTTCTTTAAAGAAAAACATGCATATCTTTTCGTACAAAGTAAAAGATTCATAGCTCTATCTTTTTTATATTTATACATATGAGATTTGTCTACCTTGCATCAGCCATTTCCAAAGAAATAAATGAATATTAGCTTAGATTCTCCCCTACTTCAAGTTCGTCCTGTCCGCTGGGCTATTTCTCTAATTTTCAAGGAACTAGAATCACAGAAAGAGTTAATGAGAAAGAAAAAAATAAAATCAGAGAATATATATATAATATTCTCTTGCATGTTTCAATGCAACTCAGCACTTGACACGATTAAGAGCTATGATATTCTCTTGCATGTTTTCATACATCTCAACACTTGGCACGATTAAGAGCTAGCTCACACCACCTCTTTAGGATTTGTCCACCAACAGCATACTATCCCAACACCTGACTTCAGGATTAGTGTTTGCTTTAAATTCACAATACATAACATCATTCACGAGGTTTCACGTTCATCATTCACGAGGTTTCACGTTCATCATTCACGACGTTATGCCTAACTCATACCTCCCAGGTAGTATCCAAACAATCACATTCACCCTATAACCAAAATATAAAGAACAAAAATACCTGGACGTTACAGCCAAGTTCTAAAACCTTCTTTTCAATACATTTGTTCTCATTCTTTAGATTCTACCATCGAGTCCGAGAATAGTATTTCAGCTTATTATTTCTTCTTCAATGCTTTATTTCAGAATGTAAAATCATTAATCGATGTTGAGTAATCAAACATTCACTAGGCATGACTTTACAATTTTTACAATACAAGCGATCCCATTTCTTTATAATAAAATAATAAATTTAAGTTCTTGAAAATTCATTCTTATACGTGATAACATGCTTATTTCTTTTCTTAAATAAAGTATAAGCAATTATAAGATCATACTCTAAAAAAAACTCTAAAAAAGTCTCTCCTCATTTACCTCTCCAAAATCATATCCACCATGAATGCTATTAAATTCATCAGCAACACTTCCAAAATGTCCGTGTAAATCTCCTTCGATAAATAATTTTTGTTCTTGAGGTATCTCTTGTATTAACCCTCTCAAATCATTCCAAAATTTTTCCTTTATGCTCGCATTCAAATCCAGTTGAGAAACATACACACTTACAATGCTAATAATTATTCCATTGATTACAATTTTTAAAGCCATAATTCTATCATATTTCTTTTAACTTCTACTATGTGATCCTTTAAGCTCTTATCCAAAATTATACTCACTCCATTATTATTTTTATTCTTACAAGAATACCAAAATTTAAAATTTAAGGATTATCAAAAAAAAATTTGAAGTTTAAACTATCAATTTTCTTAACTTTCTTCTTAACCCATTTTGTTTCCTAAGGGCACAAAGTATTAATCTTTCTAAAAATCATAATATCTGTCCAACTTCATTAATTTGCCTGTTAAGATGCCTATATTCTAAGTTCCTAATCTAATATTAGTGGCTTGAGTTGTAATATATTGGGCTAGCTTCTTTACCTATATCCATCCAAGATGTGGGAACCCTTGCTCACTTATCATTACATTCAGACACCGATGCAGCGACCCTTACTCATTTTTCATTGTATTCAGATAATACATAACATCGCTTACAGAGAACACCCTAACTTTAGCAGAAAGCTTTCGCCTCCACCTTAGGTCCAAAAGATCATTAAGCGAAGTTGTCACAACAATATCAGAGTGACAACGTTTTTGTCCATATTGTCAAGCATACGATTCATGGGGAAATAAAGAAATAGATGGAATAGAATGCATGTGTGATTTTTCCAAGGAACTGAAAGAGGAAGAACTTTACATCTTGACATATATATAATACAAACTCAATCCTATTTCGGTCGGATCTTAAATGTAAATGACTAAAAAAAATCAAAATAGAAAATTAGCATAATTCTTAAAGAATTCATATCATGATTGATTCGAAAAATTTTACGCTAGTTATCGACTGTCTAATGAAATCCTTCGCGTTTTTCATCTAAGACTTGAGACCCGAGAACAACGCATTGAAATAAACCTCATCTAAGCACATAAAAAGAAAACAAAGGCACATGCTTATGGTATGTAACATAATTGTCTGAAATTAATAGAGTGCTTCAAATTGATCGACGAATTCTGAAAACTTTTAAATAAGTCCATAAGATTGATATGACACTTCAAATTAGTTCATAAATTTGAAATTATTCAAAGCATGTCTCTGACATTGATAAGCTTATTTTAAACTGATCTCTCACTAGAGGTAAATTTGAGAGACTATTTTGAAATTACCTATCAACTTTAGGGACCTACATACAAGATTTCAAAATTCATAAATCAATTTAAAGCACTTTACCAACCTTTGGGACCAGTGTGAAAGATTTCAAAAATTATGGACAAATTTAAAGTACCTATATTAATGTTTTATAATAGTTGGCATTATATAACGCATGTCTTTGAGATTGATAAGGTGAGTTTAAACTAATTCCTCATTAGAGGTAAAATTTGAGGGACAAGCTTGAAGTGGCCAATCAACTTTAGGGACCTACATAAAAGATTTCAAAATTCATGGTCCGATTTCAAGCACTTTATCAACCTTTGGAACCAATGTGAAAGATTTCAAAAACCATGGACCAATTTAAAGCACCAATATTAATGTTTTATAATAGTTGGCATAAACTTATTGTTTATGATGATGATAATTACCATCCATTCAGCTATATTTTATGAGCAGAGAAACAAATAAACTAGCTGCTACAAAGTGAAACATGACATAAAAGAACCCAAGTTCAAGATTCAACAATGTCGACAGTTCTTCACAATAACAACCCATATCACAAACAAGATAGAGGTGTAAATAGTACCAGCAAAGCATCTACCAACCATATAAATTTGGAACATTAAAAAAAAAGGACCGTGGAAGAAGAGCTTACCAATTATCAGATACAAACTCTATCCTTCACCTAAACTTACCGACCCCTCTCGAAGGCAATACGTGTTCTTCCTGAGCCCCCTCCCTCGTATTCATCTCTCATTGAAGAACCAGCACTGGCTTTCATGGTCCCCCCTCCACCAATCTTATCCATCGCTTTCTTACCCTTCTTCACCTCAGTCAAGAACTGATCCAACCCAAACGGATCGTTCTCCTCTTGCTTGTCAAACTCCATGGGCCTATCCCTTTTGCTCCCAGATGGCCTATCTTGAACACCAGAGAAACCTTTATCTGGCTTAAACCTGTCTGTCTTCATTATCTTCTCCAACTGCTCATCGGCACCTCCATAGATGTCCGAATCAGTATCTTTCCTTGGCCTGTATAGCGTGGATAATGTCGGTTGTGCTGTAAACAGGCCTTTATCATAGATATTGTACTGGTCATCAGCAGCAAAGCCAGATTCCATCCCTTTATCCTGGTTGAAAAGCCTCTGATCATACATAACCTCCCCGCGTCCCGCACCCGTATTAGCCATTCCAAGGGCAACTTTCTCGCTGATGTCGCGATCCCTATCCCTAGTGATCTTACTCTTCTTTCCCATAGCAGCATCCCTGGCTTCCAACCTCCTCTCCCTCTCCCTCTCACGTCTCCTTTCTTCACGAATCTTATCACGCTGTAATCGCTCTTCCCTTTCCTCCCTTGTCTCCTTTCGTGGGGGCAGTTCATTCCGCTCCATTTCCACATCGTCATCATCAAGGATAGATTTATCAGGAGGAACATGAGCAGCGGGGGCAGGAGCGACTCCCGTCCTTTCTGATCGTGCCTTCTGAGCTAGAGCACGAAGCTCTTGCTCCTTCCTCTCTTTATCCTTCAGCATTAATTCCCTCTGAACCTTGGATCTCATTGCGACAGCTTCTCTCGCTTTCTGCTCTGCTACATACAAAGCTTCCGACAGCTTTGCAAAGTTATCATTGATCTGCACCTCCTGAAGACCCCTACCATCAGCTGCAAGACGCTTATCAAGAGGAATGGTGTAACCCTTCGGGTTCTTCCAATTTGAAATGCAAGGTGGTATTTTCCAATCTTGTTGATCTTTTACAGTAACGGGTCTTGGGGGTGAGTGCATAACGGGCACCGGAGGAGAACCAGACGCTTTAGGAACTCTCTTGTGCTTGAACTTTGGAGGCTCAAGAGGGTCCGCGGGCATCTCCACCATCCTTATAATCCGCTCCTTTGCTCCAGAGTTGAAGGCGGCAGATTGTTGAGAAGGCTTGTACTTGATATACTTAGATTCCTGCGACTGGATTGGAACATTCTTCGGCTGAGCTGCACTCAACCTAACATTGACAATCTTTTCAAGGGCAGCCTTTGTTCGCTGGGTAGTCTCGTCTATCTCCGTTTGCAACTCCTCTGATTCCTTCTCAGCCTCAGAAACAAGTTTTGGAACAAGATCTTTGTGCTGTGAATACACGATTTTGGATGCATTCTCATTTTGCTTCACGATTGCGTCGAAAGCAACCTTCCCCTGTGAATCAACGGTGAGAGGAAGGATCTTGGATCCAGGCTTCTCATCCTTTCTGCCCATTCCAAGGGGATACTGGGCCACATGAATCTCCGGGAAGGCGCCCCCATCACCAAAGTCCTCAGGCTTGCGCGGAATGAAACCTGATCGCTTTCCGTAGGGGGGGACAGGGTTTGACTTAGGAGCGGTTGGCTGGGAGGAGTCAGAATTGGAAGAGCTGAACCTGTCCTTAAACCATGAATCCTTTGAGTGGTCATAGTAGGAAACAGCTGTGGATCTCGCCGGAGGGAGAAGGTCCTTTAGGGCTGACATGAAGGCCCTGCGATCCGAGAAAACAGCAAAAGAAAAACGATAGATTTCATAACGAAGCTCCACCGAGAAATCAAAGCATATACCATGCGATCTAGCATAAACCCTAAGATCCCCTTTTCTCAACCCAAAGACGAAAGAAAAAAAAAAGATGAAATAAAGCGATTCTTCGTCAATCCAAACAGAAACAGATCGGAATCCCATATCGATCAACAGATCCCAAAAAATCGCGACTGCAGAAAGTAACTCCGTCTCGATTGGCAATTTGTTTCAAAAAAAGTATGTAAAGACTAAAGAACTGCAAGGATGAAGGATCGGAAGCGCACCTTCGATACGATGGAATAGCAATCACTCCACAAACCCTTGTTCCTGCTTCTATGAGATGAACCAGGAAAGCCGGCAGTACCACAGCCTGAGTTCTTAAGCAGATGGCCGCAGGCAGCGAGGAAAGGGAGAAGCAGAGAAGATGCGGCCGAAGATGAGGGCGAGAAATGATGGAAAATCGGAATCGACGGGCCTTCGATCCCTTTTATATCAATTGTGGTCATACCTAATACAAAAATCATTACTCTTTTTTGATAAAAAAAATTAATCTTTTAAATTAATAATAAATTAAATTTTTAAATCAAATTTTACATAACTTTTAATATAAAAATTTATTTTTAATTTAACATTTTCATCATATTTAATATTAACATCAATTTTATTTTACATTTTATATAATTTATTTTAAAAAAATTTACATACTTTTTTAAAAAATAAATAATAGTACGTAATTTTTAAGAACATTTACCTACATGCCACACAAATTTTTTAAAATTACAATACATACACATTTTTTTAATATAAAAATTAATTTTTTATTATATACATACTTTAAAATAAAAATAAAATTTTTAAGATATATTTAAAATGATCTTAATGTCAAACAAAATTAGGGCTATTAACATTTAACAGCCATATTAAAAACTTTACCTATGTAACCCTAAATACTTATTAAAAATAAAAATTATTAAATCGACTTCCATGAACACTAAATATGATCATTGGAGGAAAAAAAAAACATTATTTACATTTAAACCCTAATGACAAATAAAACAATAAATGTTCCCCAAATTATCATCTAAGAGTTGTTTTAAAATTATTCTAATATTTTGCTCTTGAGATTTTATTCCAAAGAGATTTTTGCTCGAGATTGACAACTTATTTCTTTGTAGTGCATTTTTAGTCATGATATTGAAATTCATTAATGACACGTTTTTCTAACGAAAGAGATTCTCTAGAGTGAAGTTTTTCAATGTTTAATCTTAAATTTACCTTTTTGCATGTGAACCATTTCTGAATGTGATCTCTAACTCAACTCTGAAAGAACCTTATCATTAGAATACCTAATTTGTTACAAATTTTTATTGTCGTCAATTCTCATCCTCGCATCCAAAAAAATGAATGATGAAAGGAAAATGTGCAAGGCTTGTTGCCCTATTTGACGCGAGGACCAAAACAGGATCAAAATGATACTAATTTAAAAAACAACAATAATAATATTAAATAAATTTTTTAAATCATTCTACACAAATTCAAATATAAAAAATATTATTTTACTTTATATACTCAATAATTTAAAATAAAAATATCAACTTTATTTCACATTCTAGACCAAAATATTCAAATCGAGTATTTTGATCTAAGATATGAAATAAAATTTATATTTTTATTAAAAATTATTAAATATGTAAAGTAAAATATTATTTTTTATATTAAAATTTGTGTTGAATAATTAAAATAATTTATTTATTATTATTATTGTTATTTTTTAAACTAGTACTATTTTGGTCCTGTTTTGATCCTCGCACCAAACAGGGCTAGTGTTGAAATATTTTTTTTATAGATAGTATTGAAATTCATGAAACAAAATATTCAACAATCACTCCAAAACAATCGATGGATGATAACAAGAGGGTATTTGATAAAGTTGTCATCTTTCGGGTTTAAATATAAATAGGAATCATTGGGGGTCCATTTCGTATTTTACTCATTTTTGGAGATTTTAAAGGCAAATGAACATATCTTTGCCTCACATTAATTCCACAAAATTAGTTAAAAGTACATCAGTTTCTTTAAATAAAATGCATTATTAAATTTTAAACAAAATTTATAATAACTTGGTTGAACTTTGGAGTTAGAGAAAAAAATTAACTTTTTCTTGAAGTTTTTGCAAAATTAAATAAATTTCGAATAATGCAAAATTAATTAATTTTAAATAATGTTTCAAAATTCTAATTAGAGCACAACCTCTTCGGCATCAGAATTAGTACATAAAGGGTTTGATTAGAGGGAATTTCATGGAGGCATTTCAACTCATTCAAAATAAATTGCACTAAAATGAAACACCAAAAGACGACCGAATCTCAAATAATATCGAGAGAGCTATAGAGCATTACATCATTATAAAACTCAGTAGCTACAAGTGCAACAAGAAGAGCTAAATTAGAGTAACAACAACTAGCATTCCGGTAGTGACAACGCACAAAAAAAAAATGCTAGAGCAATCGTTGATACTAACGAAAGACTTACCAAGAGACGAAGAGTGGCCGCTAAATCTTAAAAGACTTATCACATATTGATCTTGTCATCAAACATGTTGTAAACATATTATTTTCATTCTAAAATTGTAAGCTTATACATGAAATACATAATATAAATAGTATAATTAATTTTTTAATACACTGTACTATATTATGTGATTTTTGTTGAAAGAATGGTATAGCACTTCTTATAAGTGTCTACAAATATCTTCAAAATATACTACTTCTTCTAGTTGGGATCGACTAAGTGTTCACAAAACTCTACTCTTCAATCTTCTAAGTATGTCTCTAGTGCATAACATCTCAAATAGGGAATGTCCCCGCGATTAAATGTGAGAGAGTTAAGTGAGAAATTTCAACTGATTATCCAAGTATCGTATTCTTGCTCCTTTCTCCAAGTTCAAGACTGACTATAAAATATAAACATTAAACTTGGAATATACGAAATTCATACAAGTGATTGCTTTAGAAAGGAAAGAAAATTTAGCACCGAACTGAATTGCTCAAGAGAAAGTACTAACCATATACAAAAGGGATAAATAAAACAAACACAGAATGACAAGCATATTATTTCATAATTTAAATCTCAAGGGAAAATCTCCCAATAAGTTGAAATCACAAAGACAAGGACTGATCATGGATTCTGGATTCTACATTCTGTTGAAAAGTGAAGAAACCATACCGAGTTATTGTCCGAAAACTTTTCCCTTATGCATTGTCTAAATAATAATGATGTCACAGCTCTGTACGAAAACCAGAATTTAGCTATAGAACTCATCATCCACATTGCATTCACCGACGAAGACCTTGATGCTCCGAGGTGACCCACAGTTGCCTTCGGCTATTATAGCTCTATCATTTGCCGCCATGTGCACGATGATCTTGTGTATCATTTCAATCTGCAAGGTGAGAACAAAAACCGCGTAAAGTACAACTGTAGAACTACCTACAAATTGGTTAGATCCTGACATGACATAGAATTGAACAAGAAATGGCATGTAATCATTTGACCTAAAGAGGCATTATACCGTTTTACTATGAATAGTATCAGAAACAAATGGCTTATAATCGTTTGATCATAAGAGTAAGTACACTGACTGCCCGTAGATTAATATTCAATAAGAGAGAGTTAATAATTACTGAATCTAGAGAGGCATGCAATCTTCTCCCACTCAGCTTTCGATCTACGGGACAGTGTGGAGTGTAGTGTGATGTGGCTCTCAACCTGTAAGTAGGATTCATCGTGAACTTGCTACATTGATCAGATATCAAATACATAGCCTAAAATCCACTTAAGACTGAAACGCTTTAAATTAAAGCACATAAAGTCATTAATTCGATGGTTTATAAGAAGAAATCATTGAACAGCATCTACCGCGATCTTGAAGTGCACACATATCAGTCAAAACTAAGTTCAGGAATAGGACTTAAAACACTTGGATATACCGTATACGCACACTTCATATATGTCACACATCTTAATTAACAAAAAAAGTCGTAGTTAAAATCCCATTCTTATTTTTTGAAAATGTTATTATTTAAAACAGACTAAAAGGGTAGGGCTGCTTATTGGACCGGTTCGACCCGGAACCGGTCCGAAACCGGTCCAGTAAGAACCGGTTCGGTCCAGAACCGGTTGAACCGGACCGGTTCTAACCGGTTCCGGGCCGCAGAACCGGTCCGGACTGGTTCTGCGTAAGCAGAACCGGTTATCCGGTTCGGAACCGAACCCGTTTAATTTTTTTTTTTTTTTTTTTTAAATTGGGCGCAGCGCCCGCGGCCCGCGTGCCGCGTGCGCCGCG
>JAEMOT010003204.1:178337-193715 GCA_019297695.1 Apostasia ramifera | reverse complement strand
ATTGGTTTGCTGCTGAGTCACGAAATCAACAATACAATTTCGTGGACGAATTTAAGGATAATAGTTCAGAAGAAGAGGAGGAGTACTCGAGAAAAATTCTTTGTAATTACGACGAATAAATTTTTTGTGTAAAATATTTGTAAATTTTTTTGTTAATATTAATAAAATTTCTTAGATTTTTTTATGTTAATTTTGTCAGAAATATTACAAAATATATACTTTTCTTTATAAAATGTATAAATAAATATATTTTTTAATTAATTTATCCGATTGACCCGACCCGACCCAATTATCTGGATCCGGACCGGACTCGGACCGGATTCAAGTCCACCAAACCGGTTCCGGACCGGATCCGGAACCGGTTGGAACCGGACCGGACCTGGAACCGGTGGAACCGGACCGGAACCGGTCCAGTCCGGTCCGGTAACCAGCGCTATAAAAGGGGCATTTGGTTCAATGTTATCTTGATGCTATGTTATTTAGAAAAAATAAACGTTTAGTTTAATAACGTGTAGATAATTTTATAAACAATTATAGAATTGTCACTCAAAAAATAATATCTAGATGCCATCAAATTTAAATAACATGACATAACATCAAGATAATATTAAACCAAACTTCTCTTAAATTGTAAATAAATTACTATGTTCAAACCCAACACATGATCAATTTGTTGGGTCACCACTCGCTAAAATCAACTAGTATTTTGAATGGCAAATGACTTGGGTAGTCAAACAAATTAAATATGTGTTTTTAGCATAAATAGAGAGCTTACTTCCTGGAATTATTTTTATAATAGTTCCTTATTCATCCTTAATAAAAACAACCTTATCCCAACAACGGGATTTACTTTATGGTTCTTATATTACCATTTAATCTTAACCATTGTAATGTGTTGGTTATTAGCATATCTAAACAATTTTATGCAATATTTAACCAAGATACTTCTGGCCTACAACTTATTTCTTCCTATACTTTTAACCAAACTATTTGCTACTCACTTTAATGGTGCATCTTATTTTTTGTTTAAGAGTGAAAAAGGAAGAATTAATTTTTTTTATAAGCGGCTTAATGATTGATTAATTTTAATATCAAAGAAACAAATACAATGAGATATATGTATATGAATGTGTACCATACTCAAAATTTGCGAACCTTAGGTGGTGAAGCAAACTTGAGTGAACCCTAGCGGATTACTTTCCCAAATCAAATAAAGAAATACTTAATATGAAACATGCCAATATCAATATGACTTTCATGATATAATTCAAACTGCCAATTTTAGTCCTGATATATTTCAAAATCTTCCACTCATTGCCTACATGAGATAACAACATTTTTGAAACAATAATGTTTAAGTGAAAATGCTTATTACCACTAAAGAATCTCAAAAAGCGAATTACTGTCAATGCCAATAAAGCATAAAGAATGCATTGAAGAGGTAATAAAGTAATCAATATTATAAAAATATTATTTTGCAAAAGTTCATAAAAAAATGAAAATGAAAAGTTAAGCAATTTCATGCATAAAAACGCAATCAAAAGCTATATATCCAAAAAAAGAGATGTGCTTATCTTTAAAACTTGAATATCTTGAAAGGTGACTTTGTATGAATAAATTTAATAGTAATAAGAAGAACAGATGTTAAAATCAGTGGTAAGGCTATTATCTAAACCTAAACAAATCTTAAGAATAGGATCTAGGCATGCATAAGCTAGTACAAAATCTTCAATTGAAAAAATTTTAATTGAAAGGATCAAAGAATCTAAGTAGATAAACAAAAAAAATAAAAAAATAAACTAAGCATCAGGCATGACTTGAACTTTAACTGAAATAATCATAATGAAATGTAAACCTCTCACCGACACAGAATATCAAGGAGATTTAGAAGCTAATCTACTTCTATCTGGCCTAGGCTCCTGCCCCTTATTCCTATATTTTTTTCCGTCCGCCGCCTCAGCGACTACTCATACCAAGCATCATACATGACTTGAACTTTAACTCGACTCCCATTTAAATTATAAAGTTAAAGCTTTGAAGAACTACTTTATCATTTTTTGTATATTAGAGCTGACTGAAATAACCATAATGAAATAAAAAATTCCCACCAAAGCAGAATATCCCCTATTCTCCTCATTCAGCTTTATGATTTAACATCGTTTAAATGTCTAAACACTTTATAATTTTTTTTATGTAGGTCACCTTATGAGGTATGCTAGAACATGTATTTAATGGGCTACATTTCTCTTCATTAAGATAATAGTCTCCTTTTGAACCCTTCCATTCTTCTTCAAATCTTCCCTTCCCAATAGCTGCACATATCAACCAAGCCGGACAGAGATCGTCTCCTAGGTTTGGTTTTATTCGATTGATTAACATGAGCAATAATAGGGTGACACATAAGTTGTGAAAAAAGATATCCCTAAGAGGCGCATCACGGACGATTTACAAAATAAGAATATATTTGATGATTCATGATAGTGTTGACAGAGAAGTCGCGAAGACAATCAATGTCGCACTAATCGGTTAGGTCAACATCACATCGACTTAGGGGAGCCTTTGTGTTGGCAGATCAGAGAAAACGGTAATGACGGTGACCTGCCTCACAGCGACATCGATAGAAGAATGGGAGAGGTGGCGCAGTCGACAGTTCCCTTCGGCTTGGGCTTCACACACAGGTTTTCTTGACAGCAGCAACAAGCAACGATGACAATGGCAATGACTACGCCAGCAACTGCAGTCAACAATGGTAGTGGTGGCTGGGGAGAGGGGGGTTGAGGCGTCAATCCTTGGCCTAGCGTTGCACTAGGTCCCCGACGACAGCAACTTGGAGGAGGCGACAATAGCTACTTCGGCGTCTTCACCGACAACCGTGGTGATCGAGCGTCGACAGCCTCTATAGGGAATCCCTCTCTCAAATTAAATTAAATTCAATCCCCAAAAGCCTTCTTCCTACATTGTGTATGTCCATACCACCTCAGTCTATTCTCTATAACATTGTCTAATTAATATTCTATTGACATTCTATCTACTATACATATCTTTAATTATATAATTTTGTAGTTTTATTGCATACTCATCATAACTTTCTAATTATGGTAATATAGTAATACTAGAACAATTTGTGATGGAAAATTGTCGAATGAATCATAAGATTTTGAACTTAAATACTCCTAGAGCAAGAAAGGTAAAATTGACTATGAATTTGAAAATTTAGAAGAATTATTATTAATTATTGTATTTATTTTGAACATTTGAGTTAAGAAAAAAATTAAATTTGGATTTTTTAATTTCATCGTTTATTTTTCTTACGTATAGAATAAAACTCTACAAATAAGCCTATGTTCTATGTAATGGCAGCTTTTGAAATGAAATGCAAATTAGGGTAAATTGCATCCAAGAACTAAGGTCGAAAGGTCTTTACGAATTGTTCCAACTTTTTAAAAATCTCAATTTAGGATCTTGAGATTATAAAAGGGTAGTTATTTGGTCCTGATTAAAACATAATTGTTAAATTTTTATTATTATGACTTATGCTATAAGATTATTTTCAATAATTAACTTTTGGCTTTTTAGAATATAATTATGAAATACTACTATTTATATTTCACAGTTTTAAGTTTTTAGAGGGGAGAATAAAAAATGTGAGAAATTAAATTTAATTTTTCATTAAATTTTAAAGAAAAGTAATGACAGAAAGGTATAATGGTCTATTAAAATGTGTAAATAGTTCAAACTAGTTAAAAAATAATCAAATTTCACGTTTTCAATTAAAAAAAGCTAGCGAAAAAGCTGACATTATGAAAGAGGGGCAAAAAATGCAGCGTTTTTACAATGTCAAGGACCAAATTTGAGATTTTTCAAAAGTTGGGACCAATTTACAATGCCTTCCACAGAGACAATTTGCCCTAAAAATTATTCTCTATTTCAAATCCCTCTCTCTTCTTCCCTATCTTTTCCTCCTCGTCTCCTCCTTCCTCTTCCTCTCACTTCTTCCCTTTTTACACTTCGGGTTGTACATCATTTTTTTAGATAAGGATTCTACATCAATTTGTTATTAGGTATGTGGCGGATAGGTCCCTCACATTTCCCAAATAACCAAACTGGTCCCTGTCATTTATGAAATGATGCAACTAGATCCTTTCTTTAATGCAATGATGTCATCAAGACATTCTGATGCCTTGGACTACTTTGTTGGCTTTTAACAATCCTAGTATTTCTGAATTACCCCTCTTCAGGCCCTCTTAAAGCTTTTCTAATCATTTCCACTGTTTTTTGGTTGTAGTTCAAATGACCAGTAAAGAAGGAAATTAGGGTTTAGAGAGGGGTAGTTTAGAATATTAGGATTGTTAGAGGACAAGTAACTCATGCATGGCATCACAGTGCCAAAATGGACTTAGTTGCATCTTTTCATACATTAGAGATACCTACTTGGTGATTTTGGAAATTTGAGCATATAAGGTAAAACAAGAAGGCCTTTCCTTTCTGCTATTTACCCTATGTTGTTCTGTCTTTACACACAAACTTGAAAGTTTCAGCTGTAATCAGTGAAGTAAAAAATATATATACTTTCCTAAAACACTGGTCTTGCACAACACTATCATTGCTCTCATGCACTCTTTGCAACCAGGGAAAAAGCGTAGTAACCTCAAAACATGAACACTTTTCATGTCTAGCATTTTATAATGCAAAAGTAAAGTGTGAATCCCGCATTAGATGAAATGGAGAGAAGAGGTACCTGCTCAGGCTCATGGCATCGGTCTGCAATTTCATCAAGTGTCAAAGGCTCAACTGGTTCTTTACAGCTGCAATGATAAAAGGAAAAAAATAATTTCCGCAAATAATGTACTTGTAAATTGCAATGCTTAACCATAAAAGAGAAAAAAAAAATCTCAATGATAAAATTAGACCATTTTAAAAGATAAATGTAGTAACTTAGATGCTAAATCAGAAAATAAGGTCTCCATGTTATCATGCTGGATTAGACATTTACACGATATTTAGTTATGAAACCAAAGGTCAAATTTTTTAATTATATCAGTATGATCATCCAAATAGAAATTAAATAGTGATGCATCAAGAATGTATTGCTTGAGGGGGGAAAAGGAATTCTTTAGATTGGGGCAAGCAAAGTCCAAAATACATATCTAATAGCTAGTTTCCCTAAAAAGTAAAAAACTGCAATCTATGAATCGTTCATGTTAAAGGAAGCTCATAGTGGAACGACAACCATAAATTTTGAAATCATGCAAAAATAAAATGATTCGATCAAAAGCACAAAAAATTCATAAAGCAAGATAACCATATTCAGTGCTCTATAAAGAAAAATGCAAATAAACTAACCAACCACCAAGCTATTACATCCCCAGACTCCCATAAATAAAAAAAAATGTTAACCATTATCCTTATTAATTAGTAATTGACAGTGTATTGACTATTATCTCTATGGAGCTAGCTTCATATATCAGGCGACCAGCCGCCCGTCCCTGTTCAAGATTTTTCCTAGTGTACCCTTATAGACACTATAACCAACAACATTGAAAAATCACGAGTACTTAACCTTGTTGAATATGCAGGAAAAAATTCAAGTTCTAATAGATCATTTTCTAATTTTTAACTATTAAAAATTCCAATTATACCCCTTTCTCTCATGCCCTAGCTCTTTCTCTCTCTCCCCTCTCTCTCGTTCCCTTTCTGGTGATGTCGCTAGAGGTGGAGGGAGGGGGGCGGGGAACGCCGGCTAGTGCCGAAGGCCAGCAGGGGATGCCAGACTTCCACCTCCTCTCTCTCTCTCTCCCCCTCCCCATATTCCTCCCGCAGGGTGGGCAGACAGACTTCCACGCGCGCGCGCGCGCGAGAGAGAGAGAGAGAGAGAGAGAGAGAGAGAGAGAGAGAGAGAGAGAGAGCTGGGGGATGTGAGAGAGAGAGGGAGAGGAGATAATAGGAATTTTAAAAATTTTAATAATGAAAAAATTATAAAAAAATCTATTTGATAATATTTTTTAAAATCAAAGAGCCAGATTTTTTTTTAAAAAAAATTATAGACTTGCATGATATTAAGCTTTAAAGTAAGGATCTGAGCATAATTTACCCTAAAATTATTCCTGAGCTACAACTTAAAAGCATAAACTTTCAGGTCAGTTGGTAAGAGATTTAACTCTTAACAGTTCCAAATATTCTGCTCAAAAACATAAGAAAATGGAGAGATGAGAGCACAGAATAAAACTACATAAGCTGGAAATTATGTTTTCATCATGACTGAATATACAAGATAAGGCTGCCTTTACAAACCCTTCGCTCCTGAAGTATATTATATACAGTTGGAATATGCATTCCAAGGACCTTATCAAACCAATAACAATAAAAGCAATACGTTCCAACCTCGCCTCATTCAGAATTGCTAGAACCCTTTTCTGAAGAGCCAAAACTTCTCCTGCTGCCTTCTTGCCAGCTTCTACTCCTGCAGCCAACAAGAGGTACAAAGGCAATTCACAATAGTCAGAAAATAATCGGCACTCAAAACTTCAAATCTTAGTAAACTATCACAAGGATTCACACCAGGCTGATGATAAGCATTAATGTTGATCAGAGATGCATAGATCCCAACAGCTCGTTCGTATAGGGCAATCAGTGCCCCTATTGATCTGGGATTCACTTCTTGTACAGTTACAGTAATGGACTCCCTGTCATTGGCAAAAAGAGCAGAACGTGTGCCCTACCACAAAATAATATTTCAATTAAATATGTAAACTGAGAAAAAAGAAAAAACATCAACATTCTTGCGCATTATAAGAGAATGGAACATAAAAGACAACAAAATGGCTGATAGTAAATATTTCTTTTTTAAGGAAAAAAGGGAGGTTGAAATAGGCAATGTGTATATAACAAATCCATCGGCATTTGTTTTCTAACAACCTTCTTTTTGCCTCTTATCCTCTTTCAGCATCTTCATTCCCCATCAAGTTCAATTTCATTTTCAAATTTCTGATATACTAAAAACAAAAAACACATCTAACCTGAAGCATTCCAAATAGGTAGTCTCCGCAAGTAACTCCTGGTTCAAGTTCCCAGTCATGACCCGGTGGACGATCACGCAAAACTTCAATAAAAGTAACAAAAAAGTTGTGTACCCCTTCTCTCAGCTGCTGGATATAGCTGCCAGCCAACAGTCAGACGAACATAAATCACTACGTCCTCAATCTAAAGGAACATCAGCACGTAATGAAACTTACGCATGCTGATCCGTGCTTCCTTTGTTTCCATATACAGTAATGCCTTGATTAACCTGAATGAAATTATATCTTGAGCAACTAAGTTACCAAACTGAAGTTCTATTGTGTGTAAATATCAGCCCACAATAATTCAAAAATAGGCAATAAGAAAAAGCACAAGATTATAAGGTTGGTGATGGCAGCATCTACACTAGTTCTAAACTTTGGTAATATAAGGTTATAAACCAAGTTAGTTGACCAATAACATTAATTCTGTTGAGGTAGCAGTATTCCCAAACTTCCATCATACAAGTGACCAGAAAACATCACAGAATCACAATACAACAAACCAAGTCTACGTTAGTTCCTCCATTATAATTATAGTATGATCATGTGTTTTAATATTTATTACCATATTTAAATTAGTTGGTGATAAATGACCTCTTGAGTTTAATGTGCACAGGCTTAATAATTTATTGGTAACTTGATGCTTCACACAATAATTAAAGCAAAAGAAGCTTGAAGACTGATATTAAGCTTAAAGTAAAATGTTGAAATGATCAAAATTGACGAACAAGCTTTAAAGACCAAAAAGAGTTAAATTGAAGATAAATTTTATTTTTATTATTTTTATTTTAGTAGAATTATTGTAAGATTATCATTAGAGTATAAGAGATGATCATAATTTCAGCACTTAGGACATCATTATAGCTTAGTTGGAATGTATTCGAATTGAGTTAGATTGAATGAACCAACCAATACAAGGGTTTGCAAGTCTACTGTCTTTGATAGATCAGCCGATAAATCAAGCTATTTGATCAATCAAAACAATTTGAAAAGTGATTATTAAGGTTCCAACAGCTAATTGGTTGACCGATCAAGTTGTTTGATCGATCAAAACAATCTAAAAAGTGATCATTAAAGTTACAACAACTAATTGTTCGATCGATTAAAGGCAATCTAGTAGCAATGTTTACTAGCTGTTGAAAATCTTTTTTACATAAATGATTGAGGGGTTTTTGAGTATGTTGATGATCTTATTATTAGTTCCTCCTTTATAATTATGATATAATCATGTGTTTTAATATTTGTCACTATATTTAAATTAGTTAGTGACTAATGAACTATTGAATTTAATATGTGTAAGCTTAATAATTTATTGCTAATTTGGTGCTCCCCATGGTGATTAAAGTAAAATCAAACTTGAAGTGATGTGTTAAAGAGATCAAGATTGATGAACAACAGAACAAGCCTTTTTTTATAGAGCAATCGAATAAGCCTTAGAGATCAAGAGAAGCTGAACTGAAGATCTTCTATTATTTACTATTTATATTTTAGTAAACTTATTATAAGGTTGTCCTTAGAGTGCTAGAAGATGTGCGGATCATGATTTGAGAATTTAGAATATCATTAGATGTTGGTTGGATCGACTTTATATTGATTAAAAATGTATTTAACCAACCTATGTGAGAATTAGTGGATACTGTGTTGATTGATCTAATAATTGATTAAGTTATTGAATGAGAAACCTATGATCGATTGGACTATAATAATCTAATTGAAATAAGCTTTTTAGAACTTACCTTATTTGATCAATCAAAGGCTGAGTGCTGCTTGGGGATGATTGGTTCTGTAATCAATCAGTTAATCAATCAAAGCTGTTTGAAATGTGACCTTTTAGTTTTCAACGACTATTTGCTTGATTGATGAAAGGCCATTCTGTGGAAATTTTTACTAGCTGTTTGAGGCCTTTTTTATATAAATGATTGAGAAATTTTGGGGTCAGTTGATCTTTTAAGCCATTATTTGAACCACTTTAGCTGAAAATTAATCCACTTGTGAGTGAATAATTAAAATTAAATAAGGTTGGATTAGAAGGTAATTAGTGAAAATCAAGTGAGCAATGTGCTCATTTGGTAATCCTTTCTCTCAAAGATTTTAAAGTGCAATCCTAAAAAAGAGAGATATTAGTTGGCTTATATTTATTGCATATTATTGTATCATTGTGAGTTTTATTGTTTCTCCTGAATAGGGCCTCTAATTGAGTGATTAGAGGAAGTGCTTAGTAGACCCTTTATATTAGGTGTGTAAAGAGGGCCCGTGAGTAAAGAGAGGAGGTGATGGGAAGAGGTCTCTATGTACAGAGAACAATTGTATTGGGTTTACTCCATATTCCCGTTAAGGAGTATTTTAGTAGATAGTTGGATAGTTTGCCTTGAGCCGAGAACATAGATGTCATAAAGTATCAAATCTCAGTACATTGTTTGTTTCTTGTGATTGTGTTTTCTTATTAATTGCACATTTTATTATTGCTACTACTTGTGTTTAATTTATTACTAACTTGTGCTTGTGAGTTAATTTAATTGTATTATAATTACAGTAAATTAAATTTTAATTAGGATCTATTCACCCCCTACACCCATACCTAGATCCTATACTTCTAAGCTACTATTTGAACTTCATCATCTGAGAACTAATGCACATTAGTGTGAAAATTTAAAAATTGATCAAAAGGCGATTAGTGGAAAATCAAGAAGAGATCAAGCGTCCAAATACTCATCTTTGTGATCCACTCCTAGCTCTTCGAGGTACAATTCTAGGAAAAAGAGAAATTAGTCTATTTGTGGTTATTTTATATCTTTATATCAATTTGGATTTTTATTAATTCCCCCACTTGAATAATGAAGACGGCCACTAATTGAGTAATCAGAGAAGGTGTTTTGTGGGTCCTCACACTAAGTGTGAAGAGTGCCCCTTGAGTGAAGAGGGGAGGACGTGATTAATTATTCTCTTGAGTGAAGATGAAAGCATCTAAGTGTAGAGAACAGTTGTATTGGGTTTGCTTCATATTCCCGTTATGGGGTGTTTTAGTGGATAGTTGGAAGTTTGCACTTTGGCCGAGGACATAGAAATTATAAGGTATCGAACCTCCTTATATCATGTGTTATTTGTAGTTGTGTTTTCATATTACTTGCTTTTTATTATTGTTTCCACATTTTTATTATCTATCTCATTGCTAACTTGTGCTTAAGTTGATTTTATTGAGATATAACTATAGTAAATTAAATTTATATATTATTTAAATTAAAGTATTAAAACTTTTAATTGAGATCTATTCACCCCTCTCTAGATCCATACTTAGATCCTACAGTCATGTTTTAATCAGTAGATAAGTTTGGAAATTTAGATCCCACTCTCCAATGTTGTGACCTCCCACCATTCATGGGTCAAAGAAAAGGAATTTACCCATCAATGGAGTGATCTAGTCTATATGCTCTTTTGTTTTATCCAATTTGGAAGGGAGACTCAAATCACTTGGGGGGGAGTGACTAGCTCGCATAATGCATGCCAGAACATGAGAATTTGAGGTATAGGTAGAAAATTCTACTTCTTCATGGTCAAACCTCGCACCCTTCTTTATGTTTTTATTTTTGTATCAAAATCAAACTTCTTCTTGAAACAGCGAAAGCTAGAAAATGACAAATTTGTAATTAAATAAACACAAAAAGTGTCAGGTTTGAAAAGGGCCTTGAATAGAAAGGTAGGTGCATGCAAAGGTCAAATCAAGACTGGGTGGGTGTTCAGTCCGTAATATTCAAGCTATCAAAGATAATGCATTGGATGGTTGCCAGGGCATTGTGAAGGAAAGATGCATCCATATGGCTGTAGAACCTCCTCTACCAGTGGTCGAGCTGCTTGATTGAAAGGAGGGTCAAGTAAACAAGCAGTGGCCAGATAAGCTATACCACAGTGATAAGCATCAGAGAATTGTTATGGAGCCACAAACTCACATAAAATATAGAAAAGGACGTCAAACAAAAGCATCAGATATAGTGCTAACCTAAGGAACAAATGCTACAGCAGAATTCATAAATCAACCTTGTATTAAAGATAGAACATTACGCATCTCAATTGCAATATTAGCAGTTGATCATCATAAATATATGCATTGATAGGCATATATATACCTGATTCCCATCAAGGTCAAATTCCTTTCCAAGTGATTCCATAACTAACTGCTGCAGATATCTACTAAAAAGAAGCAAGCTGTCCTTGTACGGAAGTACAACCATGTCCTGGAAAAAGTCCACATATCCAATACATATCAGATATCATCATTATAAAACATTCAAATTAATAGTCATAAATATTAAGGGACAGGCAAACCTTGGAACCCACTCCATCAGTTGCCCAATACCAACAAAGAGCAAGCAGGGCTGCTGGATTATTCTTGACCTGGACAAGTTCGGAAGACCTAAAGGTGATAAATTCAAATGATTATGAATCAAACTTGTGATTGCATTAGCTCAATACCGTAGTTGACCGAGTGGCTTCATCCATCAATGATGCACCAGCAAGCATTTCTCTGATGTCAATACCCTGAACAAGACCGTGTCATGACAATTCTAACATTTTTCCAGAAAATATGCTCTGAATATCATTGTTTGCAAACTACAAAAAGACCTGTAGTGCGGCTGAAAGCAAACCAACAGCAGACATTTCTGATGTTCTGCCACCAACCCAATCAAACATAGGAAACCTAGCTAGCCATCCCTCAATTCTAGCAGTATTGTCCAATAAGGAATTTTCTTGGGTAATAGCAACACCCTGCAAAAAAATATAGCTTAGTAGTTGGGCAACTGTTAAGAATCATTTTTTCCTGCAGATTATGATAACAATTGAAGAAAGATTGCCGACCCTGATTGAACAACTGCACCCTGCTACTTAGGCAAACCTGTTAACTAAAATGAGCAAATGTGACAGCAAGAAGCAATTTAACCAGTATTGAAAATACCCTATAACAACAACAAAGAAAGTATATACTTTCCATGAGTAATTAGCATAAATCTTCAAACAAAGAATTGTGTAATCAGTTTCTATCATTTCTACAACCTCAAACTGAACTGATCTTATTTAGATCAAGAGAGTTTTTAAGGTCAGCTCTTAAAACAGCTATAATTTTATATTGGGTTCTTGCAAACAATCATAATTCACAACTTGTACGTACTTTTCAATTGTCACCATTTCAGACCATTTACGTGTTTGTTTAGCTTAGCTAAAATTAACATTGTAAACTTTCAAACATGTCACATCATACACAAATTTTAATATTAAAATTTAATTATATTCACATACACATTTTTCAAAATAAAAAATTAATTTTATTTCACATTCTATATGCATACTAACATAATAACTAAATTATATCACATCCTCCGCATATCAAACATATTAACTAACTTTATTTTATATCATACACAACTTTTAATAAAAAATATCCTCATCTAAGACCTTTGCAAACAAACACGCCCGGTCTAGACTAGGTCTCCAAGTAAAACAAAGAGTCAATAAACTTTCTTTCCTTCAGATACCCACATATATTTCTCTTCATTCCTACTCTTTCTTTAAGAAATTTCTCTTCCAGATACATCCTGCTTCCATCTTTTTCACAATCTCTAAAACTCAAGTCTACAATGTTACTCTAGTCATATATAAAAGGATAGTGAACCATTTTATAGACAATATCAAACTCAGTGGCACAACATTATAGAATTGTTTGAAGTAAACACAGCTAATTGATCTCAAACCAACAATCACGTGGAAACACTAAGAATGCAATCAGTCAAATGACAATAAACCTATATATACAGTACGAGACCATCACCAACATAACCAATACATATATTAAGAGACCATCGCCAACATATCATAACATATTTGTAGTTCTCTTGAGTGAACAAAAACACGAATCCTCAATGGCATCAAGATGGAGCTTAAATTGATAGCAATAACTAGCCATATGTTAAATCATGTTGTCTAATTGTGGAATCCAATTTGAGTAAAACCATATCAAGAAGCAGTAGTGTAGTCAGTTATTATAGATCTCAAGTACAACCACTATTTATTAATTGCCAAAAATATTTATGACAATTATTTTTACCGATTACTATAAAGTTTCTATAGCCAATATTTACTTTTGAAGGTTTGAACTGAGATAAAAACCTGTTTTGAGAATTCTAGTCCAGCATCTCGAAATGCTTTCTGAACTTCTAACAAACCATTTCTTGTTTCAGGGGTGCCCCCACTCTGATTAAAAAATTTGAAGTTAATTTCTTCCGTGTTATAGAATGTTCCAAAAAAAATCATCTAGCAATTCTAGAATTTTGAAGATACTAGGTTACAATAGCGTACCTTTGATATCACAATAACAAGGGTAGATGCTAATTCTGGTCCAAGCTGCGCAATTTGATGGTCAATCCCAGCAGGATCTGTATTGTCAATGAACCTTATCTGGTGTATAAAAAGAGATTAAGCAAAGCCAAATAGTGAATCAACACTTTCCATAATAGGCTCTAGATTGATATTGATATATCCATGGAAATTCAAAAGCTGCACAAGTTAAATGCCAAAGTATATTATTTAAGAAAAACTCCAAATAGTTTCCTAATGGTTATGTTTGAAGAAAATGAAATCCATGAGTAAAAATCCTCTTACAAAATTGCAAAAATGTCCATCAATCAACAAGTTATTTACAAGCATGTAAATTGCTTGAACAATAAGGAAAATGAATAATTTTACTGAAACAAGAAACTAACCTTCAGAGGTGGATTATTAGGAGCTAGTGCTTCAGCAACAAATTGAGGACCCAGAGCTGAACCACCAATCCCCACAGAGAGAATTTGTGTAAAACAACCATGTGGAGATGATGGGGGCTTTATCTGTTTGAAATCAAAACATAAGTGGAACAAAAATAGCTACTCTACATTGATGAAGTTTTTAAATAAAAAATTACAGGGGTAACCACTATGGCACTGTAATATCCGAAGTTAGGATGAGGATTTCGTTCACAAAAAATTAGGCTGCTTGAACACTTCAATTTTTATCCTTAAACAGCAATGTGATTCTCCACTCTCCGGTCTCAAGTTTATGGTGGAAATATGTGTAGGTCAGAGAATGTCCTTCTCATTCATATTTATTTCTTTAGAAAAACTTTAGCACATGAGGAAGAGCAACTAACTGCATATTAATGAGTTTAAATGGTGAAGGCAGAAAAACTTTGATGCCATCGGGATCCTAATAATTATCATAAACTTCTCAACGCAAATTTCCTTCAAAAATTTTCAAACACCAATAAAAAACCTCAGGAATCGGAAAAGCATCATCACCTTGGCATTGATAATCTCGTCTGCGAAACTGCAAATCGCGTCCAGCGTCTTCTCGATCTGAGACGTCAAAATCGCCTTTGGAGCCAGGGCTGCATTTCTCAACCAGTAGTGCCCCACCATCCTGCCCTCATCCGGATTCGCTATTGCCCCCTTCTCCAGCTCTCGCATAGCCGCGAACGCCTTCTGCATTTTCGGCTCCATTCCCTCGAAGAACTCATTTGTGAACCTAATCCTGCTGACATCGATGTAGACCCCAAGCTCCTTGTGCTGGTAAAGCCAGTCAACGTACCGATGCCAGAGATTGATCGGATCCTTCTTGCTGGCAGCAGCCTTCATCTCTGGGGAATTGGACACTGGAGAGACGCTTGCGGGGATATCCCTGGCAATGGACTGCGCCGGACACGCTGGCCGGCCGGCTAGCGTTATCGGGACAGAAGAAGGATCTCGCCGGGAAAGCTTGGAGCTGAAGAAGGATCTCCGGAGTTTGACCACCGGTGACGAGTAGATGCCCGATATAGAAGCCATCCAACGATCGGCGGAGGAGACGAGGGCCGAGATGGGCTTTACTCAGAGCATTAGGTAGAGAGACCAGAGAGAAATCACAGTTTCACAGGTGACGGATCATAATGGGTTGAAGGTAGGACCGGGCACGGGTCAACTCAATTCGATTTGAATTTTCCTCCCATTATTTTATTAAACGAAATAATTTTTAATTCAAATTATTAATTTAAAATTTCACCCGATCCATTTATATATTTAATAAATCAAATTGAGTCAGCATTGATCTAATGCACTAAAACTAGATCTAATTTTCTTAAAACAATATTATGTACCTCATATTGATACTTGTAATAATAATAATTTTATTAAAATAAATAAATATAAAATTTAAGATTAAATTTTTATTTATATTTGATGATGTAAAATTTTATTAAATAGCTATTTATTATTAATTTATATTATATTTAAATTAATTTTTCTAATTTCATCAAAATGATTTT
>JAEMOT010003204.1:147590-178215 GCA_019297695.1 Apostasia ramifera | reverse complement strand
TAAAAATTATGTATTTAGTTTTTTTATAATATTATTATTATTATTTTTATTTTAATATATATAATTTTTCTGATGATTTAAAATAATATATTAATATTTTAAGTTGAGTATAGTAAAATTAATTTTTTTAATAAAAATAAATGGTGTAAAATACATATTATTTATTTATTTTATTTTTATATTTTAAATTTATATTTAAGATTAATTATTTGATAACATACTGAGTAATAAATTAATTAATATTATTATTATTATGTATATAAATTCAAAAAAAAGAAAAAATTCTCATTTTTTTAAAGAAAATTAATAGCTTAAATAAGTAAATTATAATTTATTTAAGTTTTAGGTAGACACAAAATCTGATTCAAAAATTCAATCCGTCATGGGTTATAAATCAGATCCCGGTCAACACCAATCCAATCAGATTTTTTATCTCATCCGAAATTTTTTTAAATAGGATTCGAATCAGGGGCTAACCTAATTCGAATCTGACTTATTGACAGGCCTAATGAAAGGTTCGCATGTGCATCTAAACACTTGTGTGGAGTAATGCTAACCAACAGCAGCGGAGGTAATTTATATTATACTCATTCAACTCGTTTAGTCTCGCAAGCCCTCTCCCATTGATGAAATGAAAAAAGTTCAAATATAACTAAATCATACTCGCTTCGATTTATAATCTACTTAGTAATTAAATATAATTACATAATTTTAAGTTTAATAAATTTTAAACAAGTATTGTCCTTTTTTTATTTAAAATTAAAATAAATCATTAGCAATATATATGATTTGGGGCAGCGCAAGTGAGGTTGTGGTGGGGCAAATGGAATGAGATGGATACAAGTAGTAGAAATGAAGTGCGGCTATGACACTCGTGGCCGAAGAGAGCGGAGAGTGATCTTCGGGTGATATCCTAAGAGAAAAATTATTGAGTCAAAGTGCGGCTTTTAGTAGACTTCTAGGCTGATAAAAATTAGTGAGAATGGCATAAAAATGAATCATCCCAAATTAAAAAGGGAGGGAGAACATAAGCTGTATAAGTAATTAATATGATCTTAAATAATAGATACACTTTTTAGAGTAAAATTATGAGATTAATGATAAAAAAATTCTATAGTTAAGCATGCTTGGATTGAAGTAGCACTAAGATGAGTATTCAAATCACGCAGTTTTCTTAAAATCAAAACAAACAATACCTCTACAATAGGATTACAAGATGGGCTACGGGTTTTGAGAAAAATAAAATAGGTATGAGTTTTATTAAACTTAATCCAAACTCGTTCATTGCCATCCCTACTGGTGAACCAATCAGGACGATAATTTTATGTAAAAATCGAAATTAGCTCAAAATTTATTTCTATTTTAATTGATTTAAAATTGACTTAATTTTCTACTAACTTGAAATTAGTTTATTTAAAAATAAATCGATCTAACTCATGTATAAATATATATAATTTTTTTAGAATATTTACATACATAATAATTCATATTATTATATTTATATATTAAATATTTTTTTAAAAAATTACATGTCACACACCTAAAAATTATACTCCATATATTTTTTTACATCTCATATATTTTTTTAAAATTATAGTATAATTTTTTAAAAATAGATATGATATATATAATTATGATGATATGGAGTGTTGAGCATTTAATTATTTAAAAAATTTTAAAAAAAAATTAGTAGGCGCAAGATAAATTTGATTTAAAATTAAAAATTTCAAATATAATCCACACTATCCAATAGATATGTCGCAATTGAACGAGTCGCCTCGCACCGCCACGCGACCCGATTTGTGACCCCAAGAATTCTACAAGAATAATCCTCGGCAGGATATCTCGCCCTGAGACGAAGAGTAAAGTTGATGGGGGAGCGAAATGCAGTGGGAAGATGACGGACAACATCTGGGCGATGGAGAAGATCAGCATGAGTCTACCATAGATCTCGATTTCTACCTCTTGTCCAAGCCGAAGGTAACCTAAAAACCTAGCTTCTTCTTTCTCCTTTTCCACTTTGTGTGGTTTATTCGCAGTCGGTCATTTTTTTGTTTTTCAGCAGCACAGTGTAAATTCCTCTGCTAGTGAATTATTGTTCTTTGAGTGATGATCTTTTATAGGGTGGTCAGTTATGGAGGTTTGGGAATTGCAGAGGTCTGATTGAGAAGGAAAAGGCGAGAGTTTGTTAGCGTATTGCGTGTGTTTGGTTTTTTCTAGGGTTTATAGGTGCATGCACGTGATCAGAAGTGGATTGATTCGATTAAAAAATTTGATTCAATGAACGTCGCAATTGGTACAGACAAACATCCGGGGCATATAGAGGGGTTCTTCTTCTTCATAGAATATGCCAAGATTTGTGTGTCATGTATGTAAATGTCCCATCTTCTTTTTGCGATGATGTGCGCATAGGTACTTTGAGAAGAGAAAAGGTGTGGTACGGAGCCCGATGGTTGAAAAGTTGGAATCAGGGGCTTTAACTGGGTGTGTAAGGAGCGTGAGCCAAAAGTATAATGGTGATGAAACATGACTAACATTTGATATAGGAATGAGGATTAATGGTCTGATATAAAGTGTGTTTTGATCGATTTTGATAAGCAGCTAGGGTTTATTTGTATTGTATAATCCTAGAAAAACTTTATGAACATAAAATGCTCCTTATTTGGTACCTACTTACATTCAGCAGTGAGAATAACAGTACTTATAAAGCTTAAATATTTCATGTTTGTATAAGTATGATTCATCTCATGATTGTTTTGTATATGCAATATATGATACCACCTGTGGCATCCAAACCACCGATGACTAGGCTCCACTGTTTATCCTTCGATTAATCGGCAGTTGAGATATCAAAATGGCATTTACTTAACTTAAACCCTTAAAATGAATTATACAACGGATAAAAACTTTTCCTATTTTTATTTTACACACAATATGTCGCGAACTAATGCATAAAAAACAAAAATCTGAGATAACAACTATACTAAATAATAGAATAATCATTTCAATTTACAATAAGTACTCCGATCAATCAAATTTTCATAATAAAATGTTATTTACACAAATTTTATAATTAGCTAAGCATAAAGTACGACTCTCACTCAATCTCTTTTCATCTTTATCTTTTTACGTCCCAACCTTGTGCTTCTACTATGATACTTGCCATTTTCATGTAGTAGCCCATCAAAGCGGACTCAGTAGAAAAAGCTCATTTTATAACAAAGCAAATAATCATTTTTATTTCAAATATAAACCAAGAAAATTAACCATCATGTAAATACATCTAAATTGCCTTTGCATAACAACCTAACATACATTCTCAACTGTCACAGGTAATTAAATGTGATCATGATATGTAATGCATATTACTTGCCTTTCATTAACTCTGAAATCTAATCCATTAATATATGAAATCAGCATTTACTAAAGATCATGCTAGTATATATCACAGAACTTGTGCATGATATCCATAGTATATTAATAATTATTAGGCATATTTATTGATCATTAATATCTTGTTCTACAATTCAAAATAATGCAATAAGCACATCACATTAATGACACGTGGTGAATTGAATATGATATGCAACTAATGTATAACTTTAAATCAACTCGTGAGTCTTTTTTTTATTTTATTTAATTTTCTTCCATTGGGCCCACGGATTTCTCAACCAAACACCTCAAATGCCTTTCATAAAGAATAGAAAATCAAAATGCAAGGCATGCACCCCTAAATAATAAATAATTAACACTAGTGGCAAGCTTGAAATTAACCATTCAGTTGCCTAAACTGAAGACTAGATAATCTGCCTTAATCGAACAGTCAACCTTTCAATCGCGACACATGGGGTAGTATTTGGTTCAACAAGATTTAATGAATGCTGGATTGTTTGCGTTTAGTGTCAAATAGTCCATGACCTATTCTTGATCTTATTAGACCGTTCAATACTCCACCCTGACTTGGATCGACTGTTCCCAAATTCTAAGCTTTCTCTTATTTAGTTTTACATATATTTCCTTCACCTTTAGCTTTGTAAACAAATTAATAAGTCAACTCATTTAGTTTACACATGAGAAGGTAAATGAAGAACTATATGTTAAGACATTATGTACAATTATATGGCAGAGCAACACATGCATTTTGAAATAATTTAGTCCAATACATCATAAAGTATTGTTCACAATTTTCACGCAACTCAACATCTATTCATAATGCAAACCCGCAACATGCTTTTCTATTATCAGTTTTAATCCATTACATTAAATCTAGTAGTATTCAAATAATAACACATGATTAGTCAAGTATAGCAGCGATTCCTAATGCAATTTCATAATTTCTATACTAACATGATGTGTGTAACCATAAATAAAGCTATATAACTAAAACTCAAGCTAATGCTCGATTACACTGTTAACATGCTGAGGTTCATAAGATTTATATTCAAAGTATAAATACATTTAATTATTTCTAGGAATAAATGAAATGTCTCGCATTCGATCAATAATTCATAGATTTAAATTCACATTTACTAAATACTGTTTTTGATAATAGCAATATGCATATAATTTAACTTTGCCAAATCTGCTATTATCGTACGTTTTTTAGAAATTTACCAAGTTAATTTAATATGGGTTTTAGAGAGCTCCAAATTGTTCAACATCCTGTGTAATATGCTTTAAATTCAATTAGTCTAAAATATATAAGCATGATGCTTCACAAAATTAAGACGAGCATATAAAGATTACTGCACATCATATAAATTTCAGCTCCTTACTTATTGCAGTCTTCTAAAACATATCCAATGCTGGAATATAACCTTCATATGGTCTTTGTTCATGATCTTTTCAAACATGCAACATGGGTTTAACTTAACTTTAGCCAGATTACAATTTAAAATGGCAAATACATAACAAATCATTAATCTGAATAGATATAAGATTATACTAATTTCATGTTAAAATCTAACAACTCATGCATCATGAATCCATAAGAAAAACCTCAAATTTCAGCCAAATATTTAACAAGAACTAAAATATTCCGTCAAAGAAAATTTTAACATTTTCAAATATTCCTTGCACACTATGATGAGGAAACCCTAGATAATATCCTAAATAAATCTTATAGCAGCATACACAAAAGATTCAAACACAATATTTTAAATTAAACTTCTCAAATCATCAAAAATTGAAAGAATAGACTTTTCCTACCTTAGGCTGACAAAAGCCCCAATTTTATCATGGATCTTCCATGTCATTGGCTCTTCCAAATCCTAGCCCTCATCTAACTCCCCTTTTATGCGTGACCACTGGCTATGGGAGGAGGAGAGGTGGCGTCATCAATTTTTGGGTGGAAGAAGAGGAGGCATGGAAAATCAGGGAAGAAGTCGTAGTTGAGATTTCATGAGAACAAAGAATAATTATGGCCCATTGCTCTTTCCAGATCTATTCGATCAATTTTAATCAAAATAATGACAAAATTATGATTTTGTCCCTCTTTTTCTCATCTTATAAATAAGTCTAAAATTCTTTACACCTAAGCCCTATTTCATTCATTTTAAATCTACATTGGATTTATTGGCACATATCATTTACATAAGTGGCAGATCCATGCTACATGCTACTAACTCATATTTTTGGTCATTACAAATTCTCCCTGCCTTTAAAAAAATTTCTTCCCCGAAATTTTCCAATAAGGTGCAGTAGTGCTTCAATTGCGTATTTTGTTATACTACTCAGTCTGCTCTCTTACTCGTAACTAACTTTTTTTTTATTCCCTAGGGGCACGACAACATAAACACAAACACATGAATATCCAATACTTCATATTTGTATAAGTATGATTTATTTCGTGATTTTCCTGTATATGCTATGATTTATCCCGTGACCTTTTTGTATATGCAGTATATAGGTATCTTTATTCTAGTTGCATTTAGGAATATTAGCATTTAGTTTCTCAACAAAAACTGGGGACAAAATCAACCCGATTTTTTTGCCATGTTCAACATGTTTGGTAGTTCATGCTTCAATTTGGTGGTTTAGTTTATCATTTTGACATTAATTCTACTTGATCAATGGTTAATGCATTATTATCCCAATAAAATATCAAAATAACTCAAAAATTTAAAGTACTCAAAGTCTTTGTTAAATCACATTATGATGATTCAAGCCTAAATTTTTTAATAATTTTGAATTCATTTAGTAGGTCAAGAAAATAGTTACACTAATTTCTTTAAATAATGCACACAAATGTAATTTCTTTTGATAATATTTGGCATTGAATTGACAAACCCATTTTTTTATCATGTTCAACAATGTTGACTATGTTGTGATTCAGTTTGGTGGTTAATTCCATTGTTTTGATTTTTATTCAACTCAATTAGTCATTGATGAATTGTTAGCCCAATAAATGATCAAACTAACATGGAAATAAAGTTACTTGAAGCCTTTATTAGATCACGTTATCTGGTTTATATCTCAAAATTTGTGCCAACTTAGAGTTCATTTGGTAGGTCAAAAATGATAAAAATTATATCCCATAAATGACCTTTTTTAAATAATGCACAAAAGTATCTCGAAATAAATGAATTAAATTCTATTTGAATAAAATTTCTACAGTTGAAATTATATTCTCTAGCTAATTTTGTATTTTACTATTATTTATATAGTTGAAATTGTATTTGAATCATATTTGCATAGTTGAAATTATATTCAATTACAATTTGTATAACTCATTGGAATTCCATAGCTAAATTCATATTTGAATACAATTAACTGTATAGTTGAAATCACTATATGGTTGAAATCATATTCGATTATCATTTGAACAGTTGAATTTTTAGCCGAATACAATTCATATAGTGTAAATCATGGTTGAATATACTTTATATAGCTCAATTTGGAATTCTATAGCTGAAATCATATTTGAATATAATTTATATAAATAAATTAATAACTTATAACTGAAATTGTATTTGAAACCAATTTTATTCGTCTGAAATTGTGGCCATAATTAAAATCTTATTTAGATTCAATTTTTAATTATGACACATTGCAAGCAACTACTTTTTTTGCAATCCTTAAATGAAATCGTACTTAAATACAATTATTACATTTTAATCCATATAAAATCATAAAGAATCTTATTTAAGTATAATTTTGTGCTTTTTTGTGAATGAGACTAAACAATGCGCCATTTTTGCACTTAGGCCTCACACCATTACGCGATACTCGCTCAGCCTACTTGCACCTTGTGTTTAATGCACAATTTCTTTATCATCTATTATTGGTAGCCAAATATTTAAAATTTGCACCTTTCACTTTTTAACTCTCATATTACTATTTTTTTTTTGAAAGAACATATTACTATTTTTCATATACTGAATTTTCATTAAAATTTTTAATTGATGATTATTTTTTATACTAGATTTTTTTGTAATGTAAACTCAAGATATTCTTTTTAATGTATAGCTCAAGATATTCTTTTTACTCTTGCCCAAGCTCGTTGACCATTTACTCCGCCACTCAATTATCAGATGTAATACTATTGCATATGTTGGACACATTTAATGCCTTCATGGACAAAGGATTTTATCTCACTAATTTCTTTTTTCAATGGAAAATGAGGTTACACCATATTTTTTTTCCTTTGTGGAACCATACATTGTAATAGCATGTACACATGAGTGCTCTTTTTTTTATCATAACTGGCATGGGTGTTATCTTGAATTCCAGAAACTTAAAAGTGCTTAAATGTTAACCTTGGTACATTTGGTTGGTGAAAATTTTATTCTTTGGAATAGAAAATCAAAAAATAACATTTTGGCTTACCTTGAGATGCATGTGTGATGGAAAATAAAGTTAGTTTATCATATTAAAAGTTATATTAGGAATTGAAATAAAATTGATGGGTGTATTGAAAATTGTGTATAATATAAAATATAGTAATTATTTTGCATTGAAGTTTGTGTAGGATGTTATATAAAATTGATATTTTATTCTTTTAAAGGAAGGAAAAAGTTTTGTCCAAGCCAAGGCCTTGCCAAATGGAGCCTATCTTTAAGCATTGTTATTTATTTATTTATTTTGAAGAAGTAGCCTAGGCTTGCCATTACTTAAAATAAAAGCACAGGGGGTACATCGAGTAGGATCCCTCCCAATGAGGTTTACTCTAAAGGAAGGGGCGATACCCTATTCCCAAACAAAATTGCCTAGTATGAACTTTTTAGCTACGTAATCACAAGCACTATCTTTTTCTTTCGGTATATAAGAGACTTAATGTTCACCATGGTGTCTTGGCCTGTTTGCACCACAATGCTGTCTTTCTCTGTTTGCTTGTTCGTCCCTCTCCGCCAGCTGAATCACTACATGGGGCCAACCTCTAATGATATCCCACGGAGTTCATTTGTGCAGTTTGGATCTTTTTAGTTTTTCATATGCTACACTCTTCTCTGTTGTAATAGCTGCATGAGTACACTGTTTTGCCTCCCCATTCTAATATGGACCTCTAGCAGTCTCTAATAACAAAGCTCACCTACTATACCTTCTATTAGAGCCAAGCCATCCACATTCTCCTTTAGCCAATCGGGTGGGGAATAGTTGAGAAACAAGGTCCCATAGGTAGAAGTGGCTTCCAGTGAGTCATGCTATTTTTTTTTTTCTCAGTTGCCTTGGATTAGGCACACCACTTTTGTTGCCATGGCCTTCAGAGCTAGAAATGGATTGTCATTTACTTTTGCACTTCTTGCCTTCCAACAATAGTGTAATGTCGCCACTTCAACACACAAGCCCCTATCCCTCTTATTTCTTTTTGTAGCCTGGGCCAACATCTCATGCTTATGGGACCAGGAGTTGGAGATCGGCATCAATGCCTGCTCCCTGCCGATGTGCATTTCCACCTTAACATGAAACTTGCCTATCTCTGTGATATGATGATCTTCAACTTAATTGCAGACACTAGGGCATTCGGATGAGTCACGTGATCCCCTTCTTTGCAGCCATTCCAATGTTGGGATGATCTCTTTGCTTAATTTCCGTAGAAGTCAATGTATGGCTGGACCTTCACCTTCCAGCACCAGTTTCCAGCTGCAAGTCCCTTACTGGTAGACAATTTGTTATATGGCGCTGCTGTAGTAATTGTGGCTGAAACAGATTTCCCATCATGAATTTGACAAATGAACCAAAAAACTTTATCCTGCACTATCTCCCCGCCCATGTAGAGCAGTCTCCAAGCCCATGAGTCTCATTTTCTAACTTCAGAATGGTGGTTTCTTAACAAGAGTTGACTAGTAAAGTTATAGTTTTTTAATACTATCCAGTGAACAGATCTGATTAGCTTTTCAATACTATCCACATCATTCTTTGCCACATAGGTATGAGATAGAGTTTATGCTGGAATAGAAGTTAAAATGTTGTTGTTGAGGGTAATTCTACCAGCTAAAAGAGTTATCTAGATCTCCATGAAATTTTCTGCACTCTAGCCACCTCTAAAATGCAATGAAAAGAGTGTGGTTCTAGAAATACTACCTGCCTGCATCTCTCTATATATCAAAACAAACAGAAGTTTTGAACACATAATAAACAAGGAGAGAGGGACACCCCTGCCTGAGTCTTATCTTTGCTGGAATTTAAGGAGACTTCTTTCTATTTTCCAACAGAGCATACCTGGGTTCTGTTACGCACATGCCAACCCATTGTCTCCATCTTCTAGAAATCACTTTCTATGAAAGAAACTCCAATTCACTCTTTCATACACTTGCTCTATATCAACTCCTAGCCATCCTGATTCCATCCATTGATTTAGTTTTGTAAAGCCTGTGCCCTCTTGCACTAGATGCTCAGGTACAAATGACAACCCTTGTTCCCAGAAGGGCTTAGTGTGGCTTGAGTCTTTGGACCATCATCTTAGTTGTCACATTGTATAGAGTTGTACAGAGACTGGTGGGCATAAACTATTTACTGAACTTGGGAATCAAAACAACAATGGTGTCCTTCTAACTTTGCTTCAGCAAAACATGAATGTGTGATATCTTCACCATCTGTTTGCTATTAGCTTTTATACCTCGATGGTATTTCAGTAAATATCTTACCATTTTTAGAGCTATACCATTAGCTTTAAGTGCCTTGTTATTAGCCAAAGGAGAAAGTCACTTGCCGGACAAGTTTCTCTGCAACCATCATAGGGAGTCTGGTTTTAAGATGGACAGAATCTACACCTCACAATAGCTTCCTCGATCTCCTTTTTGCAGTAAAAAACTCCCTTCAAGGCTGCAAGTACGCCATCCTCCTAAGGTATAATTAATGTTCATCTAAGTCCATCAAAGGTATTAACCAATTTCTATGCTTCCTTCGTGTAGCAATTTTATGAAAGAAGGAAATGTTCCTATCTCTTTTGGCTAGCCAATGCGCTTTGGCTATTTACTACTACTAAGTTTCTACTCTAACTATTGTGAAGTTGTAAGCTGCTACCTTTTCCTATAGGTCACTATGCTTTTGAGATGACAATACTTGTGATGCATAACGCAGTGCTCTGATAACAAAATTGATGCGGGAAGACAATTAAAGCGAGCGATTAGGATTTGGAGGAAGGAGAAAAAAGGAGAAAGATTTAGAGAACTAAGGACATAACTAGGGTTCCAAGGATTCTCACCTAAGCCTCCCTACCATTCCTTTCCGAGATGTCGACCCCTCATGGTATCCCTAGATTAACTCATTCTTAGGTCAATTGCGCACAAAGCAAATTTTATTGATTAGAGGTCTACTCAAATGTTCCATTATAAGTCTTATATGGAGGGGTTAACCTAATCTTAAAAGAAAGATAAGCATTAGGGTTGTATAAACTCATAATTTAAAAATAAATAAATAAATAAATATTTAACTCCTTAAATAATAAAGTAGAGATAATCTGCATTATTTTTTATCCATCCATAGTATCCTGAATCGTGAACTATTATAGACCATCTATCATCTTAATATCCTCAACTAGTGGGCTAGCGTCCCTCTCCTGCAGCGAGGTTATGGCTTGATGTAGTTCTTTGGACTTTGTCAATGAGCTCCCCACCTCCTCTTTACTCCGCCTTTTTAACATCTTTAGGGTTCTCTCTTCCTTCTTGACAAGTTAGCCAAGTGTCCTCAAACCTGAGACCTCCTTGGGATTTAAATATAAATGAGCCATTGCTGAGACCTACTTGGGATTTAAATATAAATGACCCATTGCTTGAAAGGAGGAGGCAATGGTGTGATGCTATACTTCCTAAATGGGCAACAAAGTAGACTATCCAACCCTTAGTGCAGTTGAACTAAGCAATTAGTGCAATTGAACAAGGAGTAACAGGGTTTCCTTCCATCAGATGGATGTTTGGAAATTGTCTTTGCATAAGTGCAATTGAACTAAGCAGAACTCTAACTCTTCCCAGATTAACCGGAAACAAAACAATACCTTTTCAGCTGTGGATATTATGCTTAGGATTAACAGGGCTTCCATCCATCAGATGGATGTTTGGAAATTGTCCGCTTTTGTTTCTCCATCAGCATCTCCCCTTGTTCATATTGGTGCATCGGTGTTGCCATCACTTGATTCATCTCCCCTCCTGGGTTCAATGCCCTAATATCCTCCATCTCAATGTGTCAACCCACCTCTAGATTGGCCATTGCTCTGGCCACTACACCTCCGGCATTACCGCTTAGCTGTTGTCATCCACTCACAGGTATGAGGGGGTGCCTCCCTTTCGCAACACTGAGTCTTGTTGGTCAAACATGGTCAATGGCCTTCCTCAGTAATAAGCCTGGTTATTTGTTGATACATATTTGCAAGGTACACAATTTGGTTTCTCCTTTGTGAAAGCTCTTGCATATAACATTTTGGATTGTACAAATAGATATATGAAGCACTGCTGGTATTTTGCGTACTCAAGTTGCTCAAGTCTCTTGTTTTGCATTGCCTTTATGAGTTTTACTTTTGCAGTCTGAAAGTTTTTATGATCCTTAGTGGAATTGCTGTTTCTGTTATAAGCAAGCCTTGTGTAATATTTTTTTGTCACTTTCATTTGTTGTTGTATCCTTGCTGACCTCAATATGTGCTAAATGCTTGTAAAGTTTAAATTCAATGAAATGGTTTGTGCTTTGGCGTGGCCATTTAATTGCTATGTGCTAAAGCTATGCCTCTTTTTTTTTTTTGATGGACAAAAGCTATGTCTGTTGCATTATTTTATTGTATTTCTGCCTGACCTCAGTATGGTTTATTTCTTCATCATCTTTTTGCTTACATTAATGAACTTATTCTTTGTTATGATTTTCTTAACTCTTTATACTTCTAATTGTCATATAAGTTGAAGCAATCTAAACAATTCTTTATTACTATAAGGATTATTTTGTTAATTATCTTCTTGTTAAATAATCTCCTTTTTTGTCTGTCTATCTAACAGCCGACTTGTGCAGGATTACTACCAAATATTGGAAGTCAAGTATGGTGCAAGTGAAGAACGCATTCGCTCCAACTATATCCACCTTGCATTGGTTTGTTTTCTTTTAGATGGTTATTTTTACTTTTATATTCTTTCTTAAATACTTGATTAGAGATAATAGTATATATCATATCTACTCCCTCTCCCTCCCTCTCTCTCTTTCTCTCTCTCTCTCTCTCTCTCTCTCTCTCTCTCTCTCCCTTTTGTTTGTGGACAATTGATATGAGCCAAGAACATATATAGGCAAACAAATTCTCTAGATAGTATGCTGCTTCGTCATTTTTTCTCTATGAATTAGTTTTTTTGTGTTGAAAGAATTATCTGTCTATTCTATTTCCTAGAAATGGCATCCAGATAAAAAGAAAGGTGCAGATTCTGCAACTTCGAGATTTCAAGAGATAAACGAAGCATATAAAGGTGATCTTGTCTTTTTAATAATGATTAGTTTATATGAGCAGGGAATACTGAATTAGTTCCTTTATATAAGTGCATGTCTTCAGAAAGATACTGGGAACCTTTATATTTTAAATTTACTTTGGCAAGTTGATGAAACTGTTTCTTTCTTTGATGCAGACACCGTGATTTAGGCCATGCATTTGCTATGTATTAAATTTGTGGAAGAAGTCCTTTCAACACTCTACTTTTGTTCACCTTAATAAATGTTTTTGTTCCCTTTGAGCATCACTGCTATGCTCCATTGCTAAGTTTTTTCTTTTGTTATAATTTTTTCTGGTAAACATATTCTTTGGTGCTAATTGAGACACAAACCTTTGCGGCGTCCAGGTCATTAGCCTTAACAGTTCCATGTTCTTGTGTTTTAAAAAACAAAAATCTATAGTGCACATTTTATTTATGTTTTTTGGAAATGTCAGTGCAACTTCTTAAATTACGTCAATTTGCAGTGTTGGAAGTTATGTAATATTAACATTTGAATATTCACTAACTGTGACCATCTGTGCACTTATATGCTCGTCCATTCATTGAGAGCTGGCGTGTTTGTACGTGATCAGGCATGCATCATTGCAGAAGTATTATTTGCTAGGTGTCCAACATTGGAAATATGATAATATGAAGTGTTATGTATGTAATTTTTTCTATTTCTTACGTAAATATAGGCTAAACTTCTTATTGCTCTTTTCATGTAATTGCAATGATAAAAGTGAGGGAGCTAATGGCAATACACCTTCCTTCGCCTTACACTCTGGAATATTAAATTTGTTTTGAAAGCTTTGTGAGTTATGCATCTCTTATCACATAAGTCTTTCTAGTGTTAATTTGCAAGGCGATAATTATGACTCATAAGGCCCCGTTTGTCTAGGAGTTTAAAATTAACTTGGTTTAATTTTAACCAGGCATATCACATCACACATAAAATTTAATATTAAAAATTAAATTTATTTCACATCCTACACATATTACTAAAATAATAACTAACTTATATCACATCCCTCACATATTCCAACATAATAACTAACTTTATATCACATCCCTCACATATTCCAACATAATAACTAACTTTATTTCACATCATTCACAACTTTCAATAAAAAAATATCTTCATTCAAATTTAATTTTAACCTTCTTAAATTTAACCTTACAAACAAACACCCCCTAAGAGGTTTATTTGCGTTAAGTACTACGTGGGGTCAAAGATTTTTTTCGATCTTATCCTTAAGACACTTGTGTTCTTGGCCCTTCACAAGATCTGTTTTAATCTCAACTTGTCCATTCATGATGCGCATACCTTCTGATTTTGCTTTCTGAATGTATTTGTTATCTTCAGTCATACTTAACACAACTTGACCTCTAACAGAAAACTGATTTTGATAATCGCTGTGTTATACTAATATGATCATATACAAGCTAAGGCATTTTGGTTCCAAGTTCTATTTTTTTAAATCATGATATTTTACTATTATCCTCAGTTTCATTTGCATTTTTTTGAGTCTGAAACAGTCTGTTTTTCCATAATAGTTCTGAGTGATCCAGCCAAAAGGAGAGTATACGATAGGGAAATACTTCCCCAGATTCGAGACTACAGCTTTATTGTAAGTCTCCCTCTGGCCTTCTAGCTTTTTCTTCTAGGCTGACGAGCCTGCATAATGTTGGTTATAGTTTGCATACTGAATAGTATAATATCATGCAGGTCCTGATTTTTAACTTTTTAACATTTGGGTTCATGATTTTTGATATAATTATCAATTGGGTTTTTTTTTTTAAATTTCTTAATATTTAAATTTTATAAAATCTCAATTTTACCCTCATCTCTCTCTCTCTCTCTCTCTCTCGCTCTCTCTCGCTCTCTCTGTGTGTGTGTGTGTGTGCGTTTCTCTCTTTCTCTCTTTCATTCTCTCCTTCCAATGTCATTGTTTGGGTAGAAAATTCAAACAAGGAATTAAGGGAGGATTAATGGAGTTACAGAGTTAAGCAATGAGGGAAAAGATGGTTTTCCCCCTTGGAGACGAGGGATGGATGATGGCAAGCTGTGTTAAGCTGAGGGATAACATTGAAAGGAGCTAGTCGAATAAGGTAGAGTCTGTCGTCGAACTAAAGGTAAACAATGTTTAGCTAGTTCCTGCGGAACCCTCCTTTTTCTTCTATTTTTTGTCGTTCCAAAAAATCCCCCTTTCCTTGTCATAAATGAAACTATTTATAGTGAGAATGTGGTAGATGTGATTAGGTAGCGCGGGTGGGCTTTATTAATGAGGGAACAACATGGTGACGTGCTGGTGGCCAGACCTATTCATGCCGTCTGACAGCTCAGACATTAATGACAGCTACCTCTTCTTTGTCCTTATAAAGGGCCGTCACGTCCTAGGATAGCTGTGATGTGACAGCTAGTTTAATGGTAGGATTGTGGTTCGACCCGGCTGTTCGACTAGGAGACCCCAATCCAAGCAGGTTGCCTAGGTTGTTTGCCTTATTTGGTTGACCGTGTTTCGGAGATGTAGTCTGACCCGTCCACATGTCACACTTAGATGACACGACGATTTTTTCCTTAACATTCACCTCGTCTTCATTGAAGAGAGAGAGAGAGATAGAGGAGGGGGCCATGTAGTGAGAGGGAGAGAGAGTGAGAAAGGTAAATTTATAAGTTAAATAAAATTTTAATAATAAAAAATGAGAAAAGGATTTTATTAATGATTATATCAAAAGTTAGGGACTCAAAGCAAGAGATTCGAGAGGGGGAGAGAGAGAGAGAAGGGGGGGCGTGCATAGAGAGAGAGGGGTTAAATTTAGAAGTTAATAAAATATTAATAATAAAGAAATTAAAAAGGATCTCATTACTGATTATATCAAAAGACAAGAACCTTGATGTTAAAAATTTAAAATTGTGGACTTAAATGATATTGTATCATAAACTTATTGGCCTGAATGTAATTTGGCCGTACATATTACATACTTCACACATTGTATAAATATTACAGTGCGCACAGCAAAGTTTTTTAAACATTACATCATACACACCAAATTTTGGTATACACAGTGTCATACGAAAAAAAAAAAAAAAAAGTATTTAATGTTGTAAATATGATAATATAAATTTTCATGTATGTAATTATCTGCAATTACGACTTCATGACTAACGTCAATCGAATAGTGGTTGTGAAGTGACACATAACAGCTCTTTGGCGGTTTTTCCTTCAGCTATCAGTTGATTTGATGGCAAGTTTTGATTCAATTTTGCAGGATTACCTTAACCAACACAAGGGCTTGATATTGACCTGCAATGGCCTTGGAATAAGATTATAGTTCTGTTCTATTCTTCTCTGGTTTATTCTTGGGACCTTTTCTCTTAGTTTTAGGTAGTTAATTTGATATCATGTTAATATGTTTTCTTGTCAGATGTTCGTCTCACTGCATTGTAATTCGATGTTGATGCCATTTCACCTTGGCTAAAGTGCGGTTCCTTTCCTGTGCCAAAAAATATTTCTAAAGCTTGGTGCGTATCTTTATATTTTGAAGTTTCATCTTCTCTTATCTTTCGTTTTCGGTCGAGTTTGAATGATTTTTTGAGTGAGTAGGCTCTGCTCGATCTTGAGATTGTTTCTTTTTTTTTTTTTTTAGTATTGATTATTTGATTTTGATTTTAGAGTTTAGATGTTATACTGATTACGAGAATAGAGAGAAGATAAGACATTTACATCTTTAGACAGATGCATTTTTTATTTAACAAATTTAAGTTCGTAGTGAAATTATGATAAATGGGTTGTTTTTCTTTTTTTCTCTGTCTCACATTGTTCAATTATGAAATGTAGCCTACAGTAGTTTAATATTGCCAATCATTCTCGGAAGTAGGGGCTAGGGTTTGGCTTAAAAATTGATAGTCACACGATATTCAGATCAATATTTAGTTCGAATTGAGCTCAATTTGAGTTTATTGAGCTGAGCCATGAGCCATGGTTGGAACGAATTGATTTGAGTCGATATCTATTGTTTAAATAATTAATTATTAATTGTGTATAAATGTGGTGTTAGAATATTTATTAGGTAATTTTGTAGGTATAATTAATACAATTTTAAATTATAACTGAATTTAAAAAAAAAAAATTCTTGAAATCTTTGAGTTAGTTTGAAGTTGAAAAAGTTGGCTCAAACTTCAATTAAATTGAGGTGACCCAAGCTTGAGAGATGGCTTGGCTTGAACTCGGATCTTTTTCACCCTTATGTGTAGATAGAGCTGGTATTTAGTCCTTTATTATTATAATAGCATTGTCGTGACTATAAATTTATAAGTATCATATCTCAACTCAAAATATATAATGAAGAATTTTTTGTTCATATTTAACAATTTACATACTCGTATTTAATATTTTTAGATGTTATATGTAGTACTTTTTATGCTTAGAGGTAAGAAACACTGTTTTGTATTTTCTTAGCACTATCATTATATGCAATATTGTCTTATTCGTAGTAGTGACATTATTTTTATGGTCGTCAGTTTTCTCCGATGTCTTTTCATCTGTTGGTTCTATACAGATGCATCGCGTAACGAGTGATCTCTCAAAGTTTACACATTATGTCGCCTGCTCTCTTAGAAAATTATCTCTACACGATAGGTCTACATTCAATTCACGAACATCGCGTCAGATTATTGAAATTTTCATTTCAGTTAAAGTTGTTGCATTCTCATTTACTCAGATTGATCAATATCTAAACTCATCCTATTACATATAACTTAATACTCATATTCGCCCCATATCTGCTCAAGCCATGCTGATTTCTCTGTCTTCCCGATCCCGCCTCGGCGTGGCGCGTGCTGCCGCGATAAGCGGCGCAGTGAGGGCTTCCGCAAACTCTGCAACAGCGGCCAGCAGTACATAGCGTAGGGTTTCTGCGAACTCCGTGACGACCCCAAAGGCTTCGTGTTTTTTTTTGCGTCCCTAACTAGCTCCAGGTGGGTGCGATTCCCGCAATTCCACAGCGTGATCTGCTCGTGCAAACAACAATTGTGCAAGGATGACTTGGAGTTGCTCCCTACACTCTCTCCCGTTAATTTCCTATGGGACCAGCAGGAATTTCTCGTACGCGCCAGATCATGCGAGGAGACGATGTAATATCCAGCGATCTAAATGTAGAAGTATTGTCTGCTTTAACTTTAAGGAATTACGTCACTTGATTTTAAATACTCTAGAAATCAAATTAAAAATTTTAAATTATGAACATGCTATTTTTACCTTTTTATTGCAGCATGCTAAACTAATAGGGTAGATAAAACAAATATCCAAAGAATTACATCAGACAAATTTACGTTGAGAACTTTAGATACTTATCAACTCTCCAACTTTGTAACTCAATATTTTATTATCATTTCTTCAAGTTCACCGCACTCGATATCTTAAACTGTAAGCATTATTCTATATAAATAAAATAAAATAAAATGTAAGCTTTCAAAAAAAAATGCATGTATTGTGTTGTGCATTATCTATCTATTTGAAACTTTTGTGAGTGCTACATATATTATATTGCACGTCATTAAAATTAATGACCATTATTTGCACATTGTCAATAGGCATGTCTTGTCTTTTGTCGATCTCGTCGGCTGTCATCACGGCCTCCGAATCGAAGCCCCTTCAACTGGAATGACTTCTTGTCTCCAATGCCACCATCCCTAAACAAATGGCAATCTGGTCCTCTGATTTTGTCAAATATCATTCACTAATACAAGATCGAGCTAAGTTTGTTCAAAATGTAGTAGAGATGAATCGCCGAAACTACTATGCATATTTAGATCTATAAAAAAAAACAATTGCAAACCACTTATAATTTCCAAAAAAAAAAAAAGATGAGTGTATCATTATATAAGTTGATCTAGTCCTTTGATTAACCAAATTATGAGCATATATTATTTGTGAATAACAAAATAAAACGAAAACAATATTAAAAAAATTAAATTTCAGATTTTTTTTAATTCTTAAAGAACTGTAATATCATAGATGTTTATTAACCCTTTAAATTATATAAATTATTTAAATTAATAAAAAATAATCAAATTTTATAATTTTATTACGAAAAGTCAACGGAAAAATATGAGAATATAAAAGATACACTGAAATTGCAGCGGTTTAACAATTTTTAAGTTTGACCTCTCTGAGACTTTTATTTTGAAACTAAACACAAATTTCATTGACTTCCATTCACACATTCTCAACTGCTCTTTTATATTTTTTAAATTTTTTTTATAGTTCTTTTTTTTATACTTTCGTTACTTAACTTGGGATTCCAGGTGATAAATGATAAATTAATTAAGAACTAATCTATTATTCGTTTTATTGACTGATTTAATTAAATCGATAAATCACTATATTTAAATATATTCATAATAATAATAATATCTTTCAAAAATAGTAATGAATATTTAAAATAATAATTTTGTTTATTTTATTCATTCATATAGATCATAGAAATACATGAATTATTATATTTTAATCTAATCTTGTATTTAATTTAATTTTGACGTCAAACTAAATTAAATTATATGCTATTTCACAAAAGTACAGGCTAGATCATGAAGTTTGATTTAATTTTTATAACAAATTTTAATTTATTAAATAATTTAGTGAATTAAAAGTATAATTTATTATCAAATAATAGTAAATAAATCTATTTTCGAATAATCAAAATTCAGTTTTGAGTAAACAAACGGAGAAACTTTTGGATCTGTTTCACACGCATATCGGTTACAGATTTGAGGACCGCCAGGTCCGCAATTGGTCCGGTCCGGTTCGGTTCACATAACCCGGCGGGTGCGGACCGGAATCTCCGGTCTAACCGGCCCAACGTCCCCTATATATTCCCCTTACGGCCATCGCCCTAAAAGCGTTCGAGCTCGATTCCGCGCAGACTTTCTTCTTCTTTTCTGCCTCGTGCTTCTCCTCCAGCCCTCTCGATCCCTCCAGCATCTTATTGGATGGTGGGCGATTCTTTGGTGCAATTCCCCTTCTCTCTGTCGAAGAAGAGGGTCTTCTCCGGCGACGCTGCTGCCCGAATCCTTGCTTCCTCCGCTGCTCCCTTTGCCTCTTGCATGCAGGGCTGGCACTACCGCTGCCTCGGCCTCGACCCTTAGATCATCGGCGCTTTCCAGATCTTCCGCTTTTTCTGTTGTAGACGTCGCCTGACTGCCGATCACAATGGCCCTTCAGATCCCGCATCATGCGGCTCAGATCCGCAAGGGGACGCAGAAAATCCAGAAGCCGGAGAAGAAGAGCGATGGAAAGAAGGCTGAGAGCGGCCGGATTCTCATCACTGTAACCGTGCTGGGGAGCGCCGGCCCGATCCGCTTCGTTGTGAGGGAGGACGAACTCGTCGCTGCCGTTATGGGTACCACGCTCAAGACCTACGCGCGCGAGGGCCGCCGCCCTGTTCTCGGATCTGATCTCAATAGCTTCGTTCTCTACCATGCCTTCGACGGATCCAATGGTAAGATCTACGCCTCTCCTCGATTTGTTGGTTTTCGGTTATTTGTCAATTTGGTTTTTGATTGTGCGGCTGCTTGTTGCAGCCCTAAGCCCGATGGAGCCGATCGGTTCCTTCGGGAGTAGGAATTTCTTGCTGTGCAAGAAACAGGGGTTGCTCACCGGGGATGGCTCTGCGACTCCTGCGAGGGAGATCGGCAAGAAAGGCACTTGTAGCTGGAAGGCCTGGCTCAATAGGTCTCTCACTTTGATATCTTCCCAGTGAGCGATCTTTATCGTCTTGAATGCCTGTTGGAAATAAATGATTCTGGGTTTGTTTGATTAGTTGCTTTTTGTGCTTTAATGGGTCGAGGGAGACCAGCTGTATTGGCCTACAAGCTGGGATCTTCTCTTTTCGTGGTTGTTTTGATTCTGTGGTTTTGTTAGCAATTTCAGCCTCTTTGTGAGCTTGTTCTTGAATACTGTTGGCAGTCATTTGTACAAACCTTCTATGAAAATATTTGAGATTGCAATCACTGTTTTATGTTGGAATTGAAAGCTTTGTATTTGCTTGATATCTATGAATGATATGAAATAATTTTAATTTTGATATTAAAATTTGTGTAAAATATTTAATGTTATTGTTTTTTTAATTAAAATATATGTAGAATTAGAAATAGAGTTGAATTCTCTGTGTTCAATGTCAAATAAATATATTAAGTTAAGTTTTATAGGATAGAACATAAGAAAAAAAACTAAATTTATGTGATATAATGCAAAAGTATAAGTAGATAATATTTAGGTAAAAGAAAAAAAAAGTTAATGTATGGAAATTCATGGTCTATGACATTGCTAGTTTGAAATTGTGTCATTGTTATTTATTAGAATTGAAAACTTTATTGTTTATTCTTTAATTATTCAACTTTGACTAGCTAGTATGAGAATTTTCGGCTAATTTTTCCGCTTTGAAGTCACGCTCGCGAATAATTCTCAAGCTCAACTAAGTTAGGCAAGGACCAATGAGCCGCTTTGAGACTACATTGACCGATTCTAATGTCACTCGCAAACTGTTCAATGATGGCTTTCATTAATGGTCTACAACATGTCGGATTTCATGCTTCATTTATTGAAAACACGTTGTGGGCCTTGACATAATTTTTGGACAAATCTAAAAATACGTACTATCTCAAAGATTCTATCAATAATGTCTTGACTGATTTAGAACTCAAGAAACACACATGTATCGTAGAGCATTTTTGTCTTTTCCTAACATGATAAGAAAATTTTTAGATCTACATCGTGTCTGTCTGTCATAGGTTTTATGTTGCTGTAGCCTTTAATAGTTTCAGATGATTTGAGTTATGTTTGCTATACATTCATTTAAGTGAAGCTACTTCTTGAAACGAATCAAAGTGATTTTTAAATCACTACAACATGACAATTTATTGGTTGTCCTTCATAGCATATCGTGTGTTGCAATTAACTGTAAAGGGGTAATTTCATCTGGTCAGTTATTTTTATTTAATTTTTTTACTCAAGTACTTTTCAATATTATTTTTAAAAATTTAAAATAAATATTTAAGCATTAATTGTAAAAATAAAAAATTATGATATTAATTTTCAACTATTTGTCTTTCACAATATTTTCATTCTTATATATTATTTGTCTTTTATATGAAATCAACTTAATAGAATCTAATAGCATCTTTCAGCGCCTTTTATTATATCAGTTAAATTATTTAAAAAGACATTACAATTTAATTATTAAATTATATTTAATATGGAGATGTATTTTCTCATATTCATCAAATAGAGCATGTCACTAAAAATAAAGTCAAATATAAGAATTTTCTTTTATTCTTGTAATTTAGTTTGTGATTGTGTTTACATATATATTTATATATATATAAAATTAACTATGACAAATTTAATTTATTTAAAATGATGAAATATACCATAGGGTATAACATTTGTAAGAATTGAATGATTTACTTAAAAATGTGAAAATTAAAGTTATTCAATGCATAAGGAGAATATAAAATTAAAAATAAAAAAAAAATGCATAAGGAGAAAATAAAAACTCTCCTCAAACCACACCAATCAAATGGGGATCTTCAAGTAGACATTAGTGATATCAAGGACAAATATGTGCCACATTTTTATAATATTTTTAATAAGAAAAGACAAATTACTAGTGAGCAATATTTTTAAAGAAAAAGGACAAAATATAATAACATCAAGATAATGAGGGAAAGTTGGGCGTTTAAATAGTTCTAAGTTGAAAGAGATAAATAATTAAATAAAATTAAATGGGGGTTTCACATAAGACAACACAAGAATAGAATAGATATTTTTTATTTTTTCATATTTTTTTATAATTATTTTTTTGGTAAAATTAGTGTTTGAAGGTAGACTTATAGATGCAATAGGTTTGCATTATTTTGAGTTGCCAAATGCAAATAGAATACCACTTTATATAATTTTATAGCAAATTGAAAATATATTAGCAAGAAAAAAAAAGAATAGATTTAAACTCTAGTTATTAAAATTATGAAGCTATTGTCATGGTAATTTGAGAAATTAACTATTAGTTATTAAAATTTATAAAATGGTTGCTCTAATATGATATAAATGTTGGAATAATATTGAGATTTAATTAATAATGTTAGTATCTAAAAAATAAATATTAATAAGGCTAACATCTTTTATTAAATAATTGGGGTAAGTACATTTAAGTTCTTGAGAAAAATTTAATTTCGTTTAATTTTATAAGAATAAAAACATATGATATGAGTCCTTTTTAATTAGAATTATCTATATATGCATTCTTTTTAATGAATTTTGTGAAATTTAGTAATTAAGTTATAATTTTTAAAAATTAAATTTATAAATATAAATATATTTAAATATTTTAAATTGTTGTAAAATTATTCAATGTGTATTCTATTTTGCATTTGACAAGTCAAAATAATATAAATTTATTGCATCTATAAATAGTAATTTTACCAAAATAACTATAAAAATTTACCAAAAGTAAAAATATCAAGACAAGCCTTGTGTTGTTTTATGTGAAACCCACAATTATTTTTATTTAGTTATTTATCTCTCTCAACTTAGAACTACTAATTTTTCTTCATTATCTTGATGTTATTATATTTTTTCATTTTTCTTTAAAAATGTTGCTCACTAATGTGCACATATTTGTCTTTTTTTATTACAAATATTATAAAAATGTGGCAAATATTTTTCCTTGATATCTTGAAGATCCCCATTTGGTTGGTGTGGTCAGAGGAGAGCTTTTATTTTCTCCTAATGCATTTTGTTTTTATTTTATATTCTCCTTATGCATTGAATAATTCTAACTTCACATTTTTAACTCTTTCATTCAGTTCTTACAAATATTATAAATCTAACCCTATAGTTTATTTTAAATAAATTAAATTTTACATTGTTATATATATATATATATATATATATATATATATATATATATATATATATTGTTAACAAGTAGTTACAGTGCTGCATCACGGCCGTACATGTGGCTCCTAGGTGGCACTAACTTCTTATTTAAATGCTTTTATTCTCGTAGGTCTCAAACCTAAGTCAAACCTCGGCCACGCGGGTTCGATCAAACATCGTCCACGACGATCCAGGATCACCCCCTAGCAACATCGACGACGATGTTCCTCGGCTGCACCTGTCGCAGTCAGCGTGGTCTGACCGCGCTGTTTCCAAAACAGAACGTTTTTTTCAGACACGCAAATCAAAGACCCGCGTGCTCCAGTCCTCACAGATCCCTAGAAGCAATGCCAAGATCGAAAGGTCAAGCTCTCCCTTCGCTGCCTCTGGCTCCCCCAATGGCCGACAACAGCATGGACTCAGCATTTATTCACTCCTTTTTCTTTCGAAAAATCAGGACGGAGCTGCACTGTCTGCTGCCTATAAGTATCCTTGAACAGGCTTCAAGGGGGACAGACAAGAAGAAATATAATAGATCGAAAAGACAAACTAGAAGGACGACGGGAAGAGCAGAATTCTTCTTCTATCATCTCTGTATCAAGAGCTTAAGATAAAAAGAAAGCTCTCTCTCTCCCTCTCTCATTCCTTTTTCACTCTTTGTATTGGTCTTTTTGACCTTCTCTTCCTTTCTTTAGTGAAATCATTTCTCGCTGATCATTTGGTGGACGTAGAGAATTTCTTCCCTGAACCACCTTAAATACCTGCGTGCTATTTTAGATGTGTATTATTCTCGTCTAAGCTTCAGTCAATAGGCTTAAGTCACTGCGTGCCGTCGTCGCTCGGGACTCTCCATTTTTCTCTCTTCTGGGACTCCCTATTTCCCACATCAACATATATAGAGGTATATACTAGGGCTGTTATCGGGCGGATTTCGAGCGAGTCAAACTCAACTCGAAATCGAAAATTTCGAGCTCGGCTCGGCTCGAAATCGGTCCGAAATCGAAATGGGATATGATTCGAGCCGGCTCGGCTCGAAATGACTCGATTTCGAGCCGGCTCGGCTCGAAATGACTCGATTTCGAGCCGGCTCGAATCATGATTCGAATCAGCTCGGAATTGTAAAAAAATTGTAGAAATATTATGTATTTAAGAGTATTTGATCCTAGACCTCGAGGAAAATAAACCTTAGATTTCCTCCACTCTACCACTAAACCACTAACTAAATTATATAAAATAACAATTTATTTATGTATATGTTTATATAATATATCAATATTATTTATGCTATACATATAATTTCGAGCCAAATCGAATCATGTTTCGAGCGAGCTAGGGCCAACTCGAAATTGGCTCGGAATGAACTTCGAGCCAAAATCCTTAGCTCATGATTCGATTCAAAATTTTCGAACCGATTTTGAGTCGATTCAAAAATCGAACGAGTTCCGAGCGAGTTTCGAGTTTCGGATATTTTTAACACCCCTAGTATATACACACAGTAAATTACAAGAATAAAAAGAAAATCTCATGTCAAGGTATTATATTATATTTGATTTTATTTTTAGTGACATGTTCTATAATATGATGAATTGTTTAACTGATACGAAAAAAGGCATAAGAAGATGCTAGTGAGACATTATAAGTTGATTTTCATTCTAAAAATGTACAATATTTAAGAACGAAAATGTCTCAAAAGACAAACAGTTGAAAGTCAACCATAAGTTTAATAAGCAACTAAATATAACTCCAATTTACAAGCTACTAGTAACATGATAAGCAAGCTTTCTGAGAGAAATACCATCGAGAATAACTGTAATGACAGTTGTGAATACGAGGCACTTATTAAATCCAAACAAAAATTAACATTCTCGAATTAACTATAAATTAAAATATTAAAAAGTCAAATAAAGTGTAACTTAGATACAAAAATAGTCAGTAGGATATCGTGACAGCATCACACTACAATGACAAAATACATCCATCAAAGTATACAGAAATTATTAGCATCAGCCAACCGAATACTCTGGCCAACCAATAGAAGAATGCCACGTCAGCATCGAGTGGGACCCACTATTGTCGTGAAGGGCCCTCTATTGGCTGACCGAACGTTAAACGTTCGGCCAAACCTAAAAATTGCTCCAAAGTATGACATGTAATCTGAAATATTTACAAAAATCAATAATCCTATAGATAAAAGTTTAAGTTTACTTTATGTTTAACAAATGAAATACATCATCTCAGAAATGTCTCAGTTGTAGCTGCCTCAGATGCAAATACCTTTTACTTAAAATAATTAAAATTTCACATAATGCCTCCCTTTGTTTCTGTTAGTTTATTCCAACTTGTGCTGAAATGACAATATTTTCATCGATCTCCGGCTTCATTCAGCCGAACAAAATATTAGGCGCCCAATTACAACCCGTCATATATATGACGAGTCCCACTCCATACATACGTGACGGATTATTATTGGGCGATCAAATATTTGCTCAACTAAATCGCATTGTTGTTCTAATTTATATTTGTAGTTGACAATAATGTATAAATTTAACTTCGGTGGGTTCTTGCTGCTTCCGCGAAAGTTGTCTTTTAGATTTTTAGTAAAAATTTTTAAAAAGTCTTTAGTTTTATACTACGCAAAAAATATTTATTTTAAATGCTTGTTTTTATAAAAGTAAAATTTACATCTATCATCTTTAAAGAATTTTTTTTTACAAGTAATACGCTCTGAGTCAAATATTTATAAATGACATCTCTAAATAGAAGTTAAAGTAGGAGTGTTACTTATAGATTTACATTCAAAATAGAGAGTGCTAACTGTAAATATTTAATTTAGAGAGTGTTGCTTATAAAAAATGCTTCGATATATGTAAATTTTCCTTTATAAAAATATTTGTTCGAGTGAATAACGATTGTTAAGTGCAGTGGGTGGTGTCAGATTTAATACGGAGCGAAATCTAGCTCAACCTATTTTCAAAACGATTAATAAATGAGTGAAAAATAATGATCTAAATTCAACTTGATTATTTTTTTTGATTATCATGATCGTTACAATCTTCTATAGTGCTAGGCAAAACCTATAATATGTAATCCATTTATAACTCGTACCTGATCCGACTATCTATTATGTCAACGCGAATTTAGATTTTCGAGTCGAGTCTTGGTGACCATCTTCACGAGTTGGGTTATATATCGACACTCTTAACTATAAACTATTTAGATAGATCTGAATAGTTTTCTAAATATAAGTTCAGCTATTTCTCAATCTTTACATAATATAATATTTGAATTTTATATTAATACCAAATGTTCTTAGCTTAATTAACCATCTCAGCCCTCTCATCCCATTCGGAAAAATTAAAAAGAAAATATAAGATAATAAAAAATTATGTTTAAGTGCAAAAAAAAGATGAAAGAGATAAAAAATTGATGGATTTCCCATTATCATACAGAAAAAAGCAAAAAAAATGATAATTTGGGTTGAGTCTTGGACCCTTGGTAGTAATTTTTAATTTCTATTAGTAAACCGGGCTCAAATCCAATCTGATGTAATCAAATATAAGTCATATTGAATCCATTGATTTTGATGATCACAATTACTTTAGATTTAGTATTAATCTTTTTTTAAGTATATTTTTACAGGCTAATCGTCCGTTAAAAGATGGATATTCTCAAGTTCAAGTGAAACGGAACTTATCATTTGTTTTTTCCTTATACTTCATAGTACTTAATATAAACGTGTTAGTTTGTCAAAAAATTTTATTCGTTTTACCCAAATGTTTTCTCTTTTTTTTTTTCACTTGCATTAGTAGGCCTAGAATGTTATCTTATTCCATCTTTTAAGTGGCCCAAAAAATCTTTCAAACATCTCACCTTTTAAGCCAAAACTGCACAATCGGTCAATTTCACCAAATCGACTGGTTGGTTCTGCTGGGCCTAGACAGACCCACCCAGTCCGCCCAGAGTTTTATTTGACCGTTATTTCATTATTTTGGCTATGCTAAAAGTTATTATTTGATATTTTCAAAACTTTTGTGATGTGTCATTTTTTCTTTTTTATGAAAAGTCTACAAAATCCTTATTTTTTCTCCTGTTTTATCCTTTTTCAAAAGAAGAAATATTGAGTTGATGTTTTCCAACCCATATTCTTTTGCTCAAAATTTTTATACTTGTGCTGAGATATGGTGGTCCTTTTTGGTAGTTTTAAGGGCAAAAAAATCCTATGTGACATCCCTTCATTTGTCCTTATGCTTAGTAAGCACACATTAGTATTTTTAATAATTTTTCTCACTCCAACTCTCTTATTTTTGTTGCCATATTTTTTGGAACATGTTTCCAGAAAATTTGAATTTTTATTACTGTTTCTTGAGGCCGAAAAAAGTCCAAAATGTCCTCCACTTACCTTCTTCTCATTGGTCTTTAGGTAGGACATGGATACATGACAATCTCTTATTGATTAGTTTGAATTAAGGGCATTTTCATTCAGCTGAGTTCTTTTTTCTTGCAGTCCCAACTGTAAAATTGCATAATATACACTTGTAAAATTTTTCTTAAGTGTTCTAAGCTCTTTTCTCAAGCTCTAAGTGTTCCATAACTTCTTTCCTAGCGAAAATTTGTATATACCCTTGAAGAAGTGATCATTTGGAGAAACTTTTGGCTAGCAATCAATCAAAAATCTGAAGCTGCATTTTTCTTTCTGCTGGCAAACAACTTCAGATTTTCTGTTTCTATTTACTGCACTTGGGTTCTCTGAAATCAGCAAGCTTGTGTTTTGGAAAAAGATTATTTGAGACTTTCTTGAAGTTTTCTTGCTCTTACTTGAAGACATTCTTCCTTAAGCATTCCAAGTTTTTGAAAACGACTTTTTTATCTAGTTTCTTTCGGTTTTTAAACGAGTTGTTGGTAACTCGTTTTCAGTTTTCTCGAGTTTTCTCGAGTTTTCTCTCTTGGCAAATCTCTACGCGTATAGATCTCCTTCTGTAATTTTCTTCTTGCGCTTAAGTTGTAACGTTAGCTAGCTAGTGAATTGAAATGCCGATTTGCTAGTGGATTGAAATCTCACTTGAGGAGCATGGGGAGTGGACTAGGCGGGAAGCCGAACCACTATAAATCACTTGTGTATTTTTTCTCTCCTCTCTAATGCGGTAAAATTTGACCAATACATAAAATTATTAAATCTGATTTTAACTTAAAAATAAGCTCAAATTATTTTAATAATATTGATTTATATAGTATCTAAATCATATCTCTCACGTTTTTGTTCTGAGTTATTCTATTTGCCAAAATCAACCGATTTTTCTGTTTCTATTTTCTGCACTGTTTTTGTTTATCCGGTCTATTTGGTAAAATTGATCAATGTGCTTTTTGATACTCTATTTAACTTATTTTCGCTGTAACTTTAACTTATTTCTCTCTATTTTAAATATTTAATTTTGCACGCCTTTTATCTGCTGTTGTTTTCATAAGTATAATTTATTCGATTTTTTTTTTTCAATTCACCTCCCTCTTGGGAAGGCCTAAGGGCCAACAAGTCAATTTTATGAGGATTTGGTGATACGGGCGCATATATGACATCATGTTTACAAGAACAAATAAAACATTTTATGGATTTATTGGAGTAAATTCCGCAATCGAGGCAAAATGATCGAATAAATTGCTGAGAATGACTGAAAATAAAGCTGAAAGGACCTGAAAGTAAAGCTATGAGATCCTCTTTGAGAGCAACTTCAATTAGGAGACCATTACATAATTTCCCCTTCATTTGGGTCTGAATGAAGCAGGCAGCGGCGGCGCTGTTATAGAAATTATGGAAGGGCAATTATGCCAATTCACCTTTAATAAAAGTTGCCCTAGTTGATCATTATGCCACGTGGCACCATCTATGGCACCCGCTCATTTCATTTCAAATCTAGCAAATGGCTTTATCAAAAAAAAAAAAATCTAGCAAATGTCAGCCATCCATCTTCTAATTAATTGATCTAACGGTTCAGAATTAATAAGATTATTATTTTTTATTGTATTTAAGGGCCAAATCAAGAATCTTAGGGAGATTATTTTTTTGATCACATTTTCACAGACATTTCAGCAACCAAAATGTGAATATTTTGCTCGTTTTTAGGCCTTATTTGATTCGAAGGTTAAATTTTAAATAAGAAAAAAATATTTTATTTTATAAATTTAATGATAAAAAAAATTAATTTAATATTAGGAAGTGTATAAAATATAAAATAAAGTTAATTCTAATATATATTTATATTTGTGTTTGATGTGAAATAAATTTAATTTTTACAGTTAAAATTTGAGTTGGCCTGAAAAAAAGCTCAAACCAAACGAGCCCAGAAAAAATCCTACCTAGTGCACGACAAAAAAAAGGAGATCAGATTCGTCATTCTTTAAGCTTGAGGAACAATCGTGAGAAGCAAGCATATGATTTGAGTTTCATTATTTATCTTATTTATGTTCAACAGGCCGCACATAGTCAAATTAAATAAATTGTGCTTATATTAGTGAAAAAATTAAAACAATAAAAGAACATTGCAACTATAAAATATTGTAAAATTTATATAATCCTAAGAGAAACATCTATATGATAGAGATAGACTTCATTTTGTTAAAAAAAGATAAAAAAAAAATTTATCATAAAAAAGATAAAAACAATCTTAAACAGTTCATCCCATCGCTAATCTTAGGTTAGATACTTAAATTTGATACCATTGGGCTTTCGTTTAATGGGCCTGGCCCATTAATCTTTTAATCATATCAGATCTCCATACGTTCATATATGTAACATATATATATATATATATATATATA
>JAEMOT010003204.1:124282-145797 GCA_019297695.1 Apostasia ramifera | reverse complement strand
TATATATATATATATATATATATATATATATATATATAGACACATACACATATATATTATTAATATTTTTGATACTATTAAATATCATAAAAGCTTAACTTTATAGAAAAATCAGAATCAATTCACTTATTATATTATACACCCAACTAACGGGACAAATCTAATCTTTTTTCGACAATGACATGCCACCCAAAGTTATGTCAGTAAGACGATAGTACCAAGCCAATTACAGCTAGACACATATATGTATGTGTGCGCGTGTGAGTGCAACAAATTAACAATGCACTGAACTGTTTCTGTGGTAGCAGAATATTTAACAGGCCGACATAGTCTATTTAAATATGGTAAATTTTTAATTTTTTTGTCTGTTTGGAAAAGATATAGGATGATGAAATTGATGCATGTCTTGTTCTATTGGAATAAAAAAGAGATTTTATGTTAGAAAATTTACTCTAACATGTAGGCTCTCCAAGAAAGAAAGAAAAAAAAAAAGATTAAGCCGAAAAGAATACAGACGGTTTATAAAGTTTAAAGCGATTTTTCTATGTCCATAGTTGAGCCAAACAAAGTATTCTACGTTATGAAAGAAGCGGATTTAGTAGAGGCAATTATAGGATACTTGAGTCTTCTTGAGTGTAATGTGTGCCCTTTTTTTTCAGAATCAGTCTTCTATCTATAGAGGGTAGCGATCGCACAAAAAAATTATTATTGGCAGAGCTAATCACTTAGGGGGCGTTTAGTTCGTTGTTATCTTGGTGTTATGTTATATAATCTGGATGCCATGACATCTAGATGTCATCTTTTGACTAATAATTTTATAATCTAATAGAAGATTATTTGTAGATATCATTAAACCAAACAATTATCTTCTCTAGATAACATAACATAACATCAAGATAATATTAAACTAAACACCTCCTTATAATAATCCTTCTGAGGCTTGCTGGAATGATGTAACACATTTATATTTCACATTTTATGAAGATAATGTTAAAGCTAATTTCATCAAGTCCGAGAAAATGATAAATATCATGGATTAAGGTTTGTTATCTTTGAAATTTTTGAACCCATGGCATGTTTAATGGGATTTAAAATATTGACTTGGCTTACTCTTTCATAATGTAGTGAATTGATTTACCATTATATACATTGGTTCAATAAAATTTATTTTAATTTCTGTTAGGGGGTATTTTGTTCAATGTTATCTTAATGTTATGTTATTTAAAAATAATAATCATTTAATTTAATGATATCTATAAATATTTTTTTTATAAAATTATATAATTATTAATTAAAAAATGATATCTAAATATCATATCATCTAAATTACATGGTATAACATCAAGATAATAATAAACCAAATACTCTCTTAGTGTTATATTGACAGCTCTAATAAAAAAAATAAAATTTTAATATAAATATGTAATTGTGAAGGTCATAATTAATCATGATAATTTTGTTATGTACATTCCACTAAGTAGTTGCATATTTTATAAGATTTAAGAACATGTAATAAGTTTTTTTTAATCTTCTAATATTTATGAAAAAAAAGGGAATCTTCTAATATTTATGGAACTCGAAAACTTGTAAATTCTGGAAAAAAAAAATGGATAATTACCTACATGCCACATAATTTAGTTTTATTTATGTCTTACCCATCCATTCTTAGTTAATTACGCTATGCACACTCAAAACATTACAAAATCTTACATACACACATTTGAGTTAAAACTTAATCAAAATCTATTTGAAAAAAAAAAATTTTATTAGTAAATCATTAAAATTATATTTTTATTTTTAATGATATATATTTTTCTCTTCCTCAATACCACACTAAAGCGTTGATTTATCCTAAAATCAATTCACGTCGCGGATGCCTCCTTCTTTTGCCGTCACCTAAACATTAAAATTTTAAGATTTTTATTCAAAATATATTTAAATATATCTTTAAAATAATATGATGAACGACTCAGATTTTTTATAATTTAATTATAGTTAGATTATTAAAAAATTATGATAACTCATTATAATAAAAATAAGTTAAAATGTGGTACGTAAGATTTTATAATATTTTGAGTGTGCATAGCGTAATTAATTAAAAATAAATGAGTAAAATATAAATAAAATTAAAATGTGTGGCATGTAATGTCAAAAAAAAAAAAATATAAATGCTTTGCGTCATTGGTGGACGCCTCAGTGGGGTCCACGGAAGTGGGTGACAGATATGTATATGTACGATGTAACACGTGTCTACCTACGGCTGGGTTGAACGGAAAGGTGGGAAACCAACCAAACACGGGAGATTCCGGAATCGCATATATAATGTCTGTGAGCATGGAAGAAGAGTGGTCCGCTAGCGTGGTTCCTGCTCTCATGTTGGCTCGTCTTCTACCACTCGTCATCTTATCCCTTTTCGCGGCGGCGGCCGTCGCTGGCGAAGAGGACTCGCTGATCAGGCAGGTGGTCGACGGCGACGCCGCCGTCGTCGTTGGGGATGAGGATGACCTGATGCTCAACGCAGAGGCTCACTTCGCGAGCTTCGTCCGGAAGTTCGGGCGGAAGTACTCCGGGCCCGAGGAGCACGCCCACCGATTCAAGGTTTTTACGTCCAATCTACGGCGGGTGAGGTGGCAGCAGAAGCTTGATCCTTCTGCTGTCTACGGAATCACGAAGTTCTCCGACCTAACGCCGGCGGAGTTCCGTCGGCAGTACCTTGGCATCCGGCAGCGCCGCCGAGCGCTGAGGACCATTCAGGAGGCTCCGAGTCTTCCGACGAACAATCTTCCTTCTGATTTTGACTGGAGGGACCTCGGAGCCGTCACCGGCGTCAGGGACCAGGTATTTGCGTGCGGTTTATTGAAAGCATGATCTGTTTCTTCTGATTTTAGATTTACTGTATTGTTTTATGAAATTTGTCTTTCTAGGGTTCTTGTGGGTCTTGCTGGTCATTCAGTGCGGCAGGGGCGCTGGAAGGGGCAAATTTTCTGGCAACTGGCAATCTTGTGAGCCTCAGTGAGCAGCAAATGGTCGATTGCGACCATATGGTCCGACTTTCATCCCTTCATTCTCTTGCCCTTTTCTCCTTCACATTTCCGTTTCCTTGCTTGTTCCCATCATTAGCTGATTTTTGTTCGGATTGTTCAGCGGTTATAGCTTTTTTTATATGCTAATACAAATGGAACATCGACATTCTTCGTCGCTTTTCTTTTTCAGTTTGTTCTGCTTCCACTTTTACATAAAAGTTGTTATTTTTTTTAATATTTCAGCTAATTCCTTTGTGTTTGGGGAATAGATGAGACGCCTTGGCTTGAGAATATTGTGTTAGTGGATGGTTGAAATCTCTTGCTCATTCTCTTAGAACCTTATTTTTATTGCAAGATGATGAAGAAAGTAGGCAGAAATTGTTGGGAAGAAACAAGTGGCAGCAGTTTCTTGGATGATGGGGTTGCGTTTGACTACCGAAGGTTTGAACAACATCGATTATGAGGTTATTTTTTCCATGAGGTTATCCTAGGATCGCGTTTAACTCAGTCAACAAGGTTGCTTGCGATGATGATGTTTCTTGACACTGTGCACTAGGTTGCTCTAACTCCGTGCGAAGAGTTACTTCAAGTGGTTGATTTCTTCAATTACCTCCTCCGATTTTCTTGCATGTTTTTGCGCACACAGATAAGAGAGATCTAGGAGGAATAAGCTTTTCTTCAATTACTTAATAAATAACCTTGATGCAAAACACTACTTCTTCTGCACTTTATACTTCTCATTTTCTCTTAGCCACAACTTTTTGATATTCTTCCACAACTCATACAAGAATTCCTACTCATAGGATCTGAATCTTTACTTTCATTGTTTCACATGACATTTAGGTGGCGCTTGGTTCGATGCTATGCATTATTTAGAGAAATTGATTTTTTAGTTTAATGACATATCTAGATTAAAAAAATAATAGATTGACACTTTAAAATGATATTTAAATGTCACCCTGATAGTAATTAAGAGAGGAGAGTTTGGATTAATTTTCTATTATAATGTTTGTTTGGATGCAATGATATTGGACAAACAAATAACAATTTAGAGAGTGACATCTAGATAATTGAATATTTAGATAATATTGAACCAATTGCCCCCTTGATACTTTAGCATTTAATATATTAATTTCAACACTTCAAATTCTATTCTTCACCTCTTGCTAGGGTTTGACTTTAACTCTCTCCTCGGTGGCTTCATGACAACTAAGATTATTATTTCCATCATCCACTACAACAATATTACACATCAGCGTCAGGCGGCCCTGACGCTGAAAAAATGAACAGCCGATGCTGATAATTTCTGCGTCGGGTCGGCTTCAGGAAACTAGTCATTGCTAAGGTAGGCGGTGCTAATAAGCTAATCGATACTGAGCGGACGCTGATAATATAATAATATCAGCGTCGGCGCGACGTCGGCTTATGGCCTGATGCAAAAAGACCGACACGGATGTGCAAATCAGCGTCGGACTATTGGCCGACGCGGATGTGCAAATCAGCGTCGGACTATGGCCGACGCGGATGTGCAAATCAGCGGCTGGTTAAGGGCTGACGCTGATGTTCCCATCAGCGTCGGTTTACAGCTTGAGCTAGTCGGATTTTATTTTTTTACTTGATCGACACTGAACCGTCGCAAACCTGACGCTAATAAAATTCCAGTAATAAAAAAATTTACAGAAACTCACAAATTTATTAAAAACCTGCAAACCTAACAACTTAACAATTAACATCGCAAACTATAATTACCTTAAAGTAAACATATTGTATTTAAACAAACATCACATAATAGTCACATAATATAATGCTCAAGTATGCAAATAGTCACATAATATAATAATCTAAGTCATTATATTCTTTATAATAGATAATGCAATCATTTATGCAGGCATGAATCTTTAAATAAGGTAATCCCATCTATTTTATCATTTTCTTGGTGTCATAAAAATTTTTAGGAATATTTGCTCCCTCTGGCATGCAATTTTTGAATATCGTTAACATTCGATCAAAACATGCATCAGACATATTTGTCTCTGATTTTAAGTTCAACAGTTCAGACATAGCTGACATTTTTGTTTGTCATTGACAACTGGGCCATAACGGAATCCTTCCGTCATTAATGTAGTCATAAAGTTTACGAGCTTCCTCTGACGGTTCCTCTATTTCTGTTTGTGTTCCAGTAAAAGTGACGTGTGCTCGTGCACCAATTGCTTCTTCAACCATCATTGTGAATGAATCAAGTTGATTGTCATCTATGGCTCTAACTGCAGCAGCATTTGAGGATTCAGCAACATTAACATGATTAATTATTTTCTTCTCACCGTGTGATGTCCAAACATGATAGTTAGGCATAAAACCTCTACTCCATAAATGTACCGTGATCTCATCCTTATTATAAAATCTCATATTTTTGCACTTCAAACACGGACATCTTACGGTATTTTTACTCACATGTATAGTTTGTGAGAAAACATAATCTAGAAATTGTTGAACTCCAGCTACAAACTCATCAGTTAAACGACGATCTATTGTTCACCGATTGTACATCCAGTCACGTGAAAGATCCATGTTCTACTAAATAATGTGAATAATAAGCCAATATATTAAATTAAAAAAAAAGTTCATTACTAATAATGCATGCATATATACTATTGACCTGTCTAGAAATACTAATGAGACAAATTTTTTTTTTTTCATTGCAGACCAAAATATCTGTATCAATAGCTATAGATAGCAATTGGGTAACTTGCTATTTGTTTTAAACATTCCATATTTTCTTGCAAATTAAAGTGCACATATACTCTCATTTTACATGCATACAAGATGCTGGAATTGAGAGTAGCACTAGATGGTGAGGAATGCATTAAACATTTTGAATTTCATGAAATATCTTTCTCATACGCATATAAAAAAATGGAATATTCAAAATCAACCATGGAAGACTCATATGCCAATTTCTTCAAAAGTTACTTTGATCACCATACCTTCTCCTTCAATTCACCTCTTCCTGCTGCAGATTCTCCTTATTCTCCTCTTATGGCAGCCCCAAAACCCATCTACTATCACAGCCATTTTATCACCAACTTCAACCACCATAGCTCTAACCACCAATCCCCACCTTCCTCACCTCCCTTGAAGGAGGCCCTTCCTCTCCTCAGACAACAAGCAGAGGAAGAAGAAGAAGAAGAAAAAGAAGAAGAAGAAAAAGAAGAAGAAGAAAAAGAAGAAGAAGAAAGGACTGTTGCTAGAAAACTATGCAGGAGAGGTCTCTGACTCAACAAAACACTAGCTTGGAGAAGGAGAAGAAGGTTTACCTTGATCTCCGGCAGGCAACGCGAGGAGGCCGACGAATGTTGCAAGGAGGCAGGCGGCGTGGCTCTAGACAACAAGCAGAGGAGGAAAAAGAAGATCAACAGAAGATGAAGAGGCTGACGAATGCAGGAGAGGTCTCTGACAGAACAAAACACTAGCTTGGAGAAGGAGAAGAAGGTTTACCTTGGTCTCCGACAGGCAACGCGAGGAAGCCGACGATTGTTGCAAGGAGGTCGACAGGCGGCGTGGCTCTCGACAACAAGCAGAGGAGGAACAATGGGCAGTGAGCGGCGTTAGCTGCGATGTGCGAGAACAGAGGGAAAAAAATTCCCAGCAGTGTGGCCCTAAAAAAATTCCTGGCAGTGTGGCAGAAAAATTTCGCTTTGCTGCCAACGTGAAATACATCGGCGTCGGGCCCCACCCGACGCTGATGTTATTAGCGTCGGCTTTAGCCGATGCAATTACGTTGGCGAGAAAGCGAAATTTTCCGGCTAATGCGAAATACAGCAGCGTCAGGCTGTAGCCGACGCGGAAAACATTATTAGCATCGGTTTATAAACCGACGCTAATAACTATTATTGGCATCGGCTTAGAATCAGGCAAGATTGCGTTGATCTTTTTTGACGCAAAACCGACTCCAAAAAGGTCGTTAGCGTCGACCATAAGACCGACGCTAATAGGTCGATGCTAATAATGCTTTTTCTTGTAGTGATCCCCTCTTAAGTTTTAGCATTCATTCCCAGTTGACTCTTGAGTCTTTTGAAGCTCAACTCCAAGAAGTATAGTAAATATGTTGGCGGGTTAGCTTTGAGCATTCGCATGAACTAGCTCCTCATTTTTTTGCTGTACACGTTCTCAAATTGTGTGAAACCTTGCATCCATATGCTTGATTCGTTAATGATATATTGGATTCTTTCCAATGCTACAACTGACTTATTATCAATGTGAACTTGCGTCTTTTCAGCTTGTAGAAATTGAATATGCTTGAGTAAATCCCTTAGCCATACAGCCTGGCTGATGCACGTTAAAGCTGCTACTTAACTTCACAAATAGATAGTTACTATTGGTGTTTTCTTTTGGCATCCATGAGAATGCAGTATCTCACGTAGAATGCAAACATGAAGGTGCTTTTCCAAGTCATTGAAGTCTCTTTCTCCTCCCCAATCTCTATCCATATAACCAAGTTGAAGTTAGTGTGTGTGCAAAGCATGCCATGACTTAGTGTACCTTTCATATGACAAGATTTTCTCGACTTCCTTCTATTGTGTTTCTTGAGGTTTTCCATGAATCGACTTACAAGTCCTGAAGTCCAGTATTGTAGAGCATGTCTGGTCTTGTTGAGATACCATGAACATCTCATTAGTGGCATGTACAATCTTTCCTTAATCCTCTTTTGAGGGTCTTGCTCCACTCTCTACTAGTGTATTGACGCAGTTGCTATCTTCCATCTTGGATTGCTTTAATATCTCCTTTGAATAACTCTCTTATGTTATGAAAATCCTATCAGCTCCTTATATGATCTTCAATTTGAGAAAGTACATCATTAGTCTGTCATCTCGAATTCTTTTGTGATAGCTATTTGAACTCCTCAATCATTATTTGAGAGCTTCCTGCAAAAAATTAAGTCTTCTATTTAGAATGAAGCAAATAAAATATCTCTTTCATTCTCCTTTATGTAGAGAGAAGCTTCATGGGGAAACCATACATCGAAAATCCTGCGTACTGAGATGTTCATCTCCATGTTCAAGAAAGTATTTATCATAGCTTATTGGATTGTAATAATGGCTCGGTTTGGAGATAGTTTGGAAACTATTTGAAGTTTAATCTGACTTTTTGGCATCTTCAATGGGTTAAAGCTGCTTAAAGTCTTAAGCATAATTTATGTGTAATTTGCCTTTCTGTATTCATTATTTTGCATAACAGATAAATTCTTAATCTCCCTAGAAATTTCTTACATATAGGACACTCGTGAATATGAGTAAATCTCTAGCATACCAATTTTAGAACTAGAATAAATTCCATGCATATTCACTTTTCAACAAGAAGCATTGTCTTGGCTTTCTTTTAAAAAAACAATCATCATATTATCTGGCTTTTCTTTGAAAATATTATCTAATTATTAATTATTTGCAACAAATTTAGAAACAATTTTTGTTTCTAAAATCTCTCGCTACAAAAATTCGAAACAGAAATATTTGAAGTGTTCACAATTAATTGGTCTTTCCGACTTCAGACTATTACTTTGTGATATTTTTTTTTCTTCTGATTTGAACAGTGTGATGATTCTGAGCCAGATGCATGTGATTCAGGATGCAATGGTGGGCTGATGAATACTGCCTTTGAGTATTTGCTCAAAGCAGGTGGACTCGAGACAGAGAAAGACTATCCATATACTGGGTACGACCGTGGTGGCTGCAAATTTCAGAAGGAGAAAATCGCAGCTTCTGTTTCCAACTTCAGTGCTGTTTCTGTTGATGCAGATCAAATTTCTGCCAACCTTGTGAAAAATGGGCCACTGGCAGGTAGTTTTTTATTTTCAACAAATGCATGTTCTCAAAATATTTCCTTTAATGAAATCTATTTTTATAATCCACACATTTTATATGAACAGTATTCTCGTGATTATATGTACGTAGTTATTCTTTTCTTTTGAAGTTTCTTCGATGTTATTATTATTATTATTTGATAGAATTCTTCAATATTATTACTTTCAGTGTCACGAAGGGACACATGCTAGTAAACAAATAGGAATAATTGAGCCCAGCCAGTTGTCAGAAGTGCTGTTTAAGAGAAATATTTTATTAATTTTAATAGATTTTTTTTCTTTTAATCTTCAAATTTGCATTCAAGATGACATGTTTGTAATTTTTTACATACTAGCAAAAACCCACAATAAAGTTTCACATATCATTTACATATGTTGCGCAAATAAAAACTAATTAGTTGCAAAAAAATAACTCCCCACTCAATTTCTGTCAAAGTTACCGACAAATCTTGTCAAGGTATCCAAAAATAAATCTTGCTTACATGGCATATTCATATTATCTTTGCATCTCTGACCAAGCCTAATCATTTGAAGTAAGGTTCTGCAACTCGGATTATGTTTCATTTTCGCTCTTTTTTTTTTTAAGTATGAATTTGAGTAGTTTTTTCTGCATAATGCTTTATAATCCTTAATGTTTGATTTTGAATTTGAGTAGTTTTTTCTGCATAATGCTTTATAATCCTTAATGTTTGACTCAAAAAATCTAATTTTTAAGAAAATTTGTCATAAATGTGTAGTTTTGGCCGAAATAAAATCGACGAGTTTTGGATCGGTGTTGACTAAGCTATACAAAACTTAAAACCATGATTCGAAATATTATTATGCCATAAATTACAACATTGAAGTCTTATATAATATCACCTTGCAGTGGCTATCAATGCAGTCTACATGCAGTTCTACGTCGGCGGCGTCTCTTGCCCCTACATTTGCAGCAAGCATCAGGATCACGGCGTTCTCATTGTTGCCTATGGAGCTGCAGGATATGCTCCGATTCGGCTCAAGGATAAACCATACTGGATCATAAAGAACTCGTGGGGGAAGAACTGGGGCGAACACGGGTATTTCATGATCTGCAAGGGCCACAACATGTGTGGCGTTGAGTCTGAGGTCTCCACTGTCACTGCCGTTTCGCCCCCACCACAACCTTAGGTTATGTTCCATCTTTACAAAATAGAAATTTTTATCAGTGTCAACCAGTCTGCATGCACTAGAGATCTCCTATATATATATTTATTTATGTATTCTGTGTAATATTTTGTAATGCCAATATCTAGTTTATGTTACTTCAGTTTATATTATTACTGATCATAGTTAGATTTTATGCTCTGTTACTTCGTGAGCTGGTCCATGCTTATAATTTCTGTAATAAGACATGCTCATCTTTAATCATAATCTTGTATAGTTTAAAACAGGTTGAGGTTAGAATAATGATGCATTAAGTGAATTATTGATGAGTGATTGGTGATCTAAAGTAGTCAATGGGTGACTCGAAGCAACTCATTAGGTCGATCTTGCACGTAGAAAGTAATCAAGGCAAACGCTACGAGTAGCCAAGGTCGATTTACGCGTAGCTTTCATTAAAATTTACTGAATATCACAAGGTAGAGGAAGTAATATCTCACCACAAACTACAAATTAATATATGAGCTGTAGAGAGAGAGAGAGAGTTTGCAAGTTCTTTCAACTATTAGAACACAATCTGCATCAAAAGCATTAAAGATTTTTCAACTTTGTCCAGCTACCGAACGGATCATGTGTACATACTCGATCAATTGACTCAGATAAAATAATAAATATTGATATTCAAACACTCAATCAAACAATTTATTATGATAATTAAAAGTATTTACATGCAATATATATTTGCATACAAAATCATATGGTGCTGCTATCAATGAAGCTAAGAATCTGTTGAACCGTGTTAGCTATCTCCTCCGCGCTGCACGCCGTGATCTCCCCCGTGATCTGTTCCATGTGACAAATTTTAGAAAAAATGTCATGTAACTCAAAAAATTTAAACCTAAATAAATAAATATATTTATGTATTTTTTTTTATATAGATATAATGAATATGATATATTATATAGGATAAATAGTAACTAAGTTTCTCTAATTTAAACCTACACCTACGTGCATTTAGATTTCTCTCATTTTTAAATTAATTAAGTAGGTCATTAAGTTTGGGGTAACGTGTAAATCGATCCTTTGATTTTAATAAAAAGATTTGATGAAGAATATTTTCTGAAGATAAAAATAGATATTAAATTTATATATCAATTAGAGAAAATATCTTCTATTAATTTTCATTTATTAAACAATGCTTCAACCCAGTGTTCTTAGAATTTTGTTGGACGACTTTCGAATTTTGTAGCGTTTCCTCATTTTTAATATTGCTATGTAAATAACCAAATGTAAAATTACACAAAAATGGAAAATAATTGAGCTAGGTTGAAATTATTAATAACCAAATGGATATAATTGCAAATTACATTATTATGATGAATGCATGAGAATATTAATTATAGACCAGATAGCTTAAAATTTTGTATAAAATGTTAGATAAAAAATGCTTAATTAAGGTGGTAGGAAAAAGCATATATTGAAATAAAATAATTGCAATTCTACTCTTCTAATTTGCTCTCATGTATATTTTTTTTTACTATGATCGTGAACGTAGTAGATATATATTTATACAATTTTAAAGATCATTTTATTTAATTCATAAGATAGAAGAGACTTAATTTCACCTGAGAGCAAACTATAGGGACCCATTCGCTATTTAGCCTTAAATTAAAACTCAAATATTATTCTAAACTTATATATATTAATTTAATGATAAATAAATTAGGAATAATTACATATATGTTATTAAAATTAAGTTATTTTATATGTTTGATATTTAATTTTTTTAATTATAATTTTTGTTATATATATATATATATAATAATTTTGAGATATAATTTTTATATAATTTTAATGATTAATTTATAATATTAAAGATTTAAATATAAAATAGGTAAAATAATAAATTTTAGTGAGATATATGTAATTATCCGGATAAATTAGCACCTTGACGTTAAAGGAGTAGAGAACGGTCTGCTCAATGGTGGTTATGTTGGTGTGAAGAATGCTGAACTGCATGTCCTCCAGGGCGGCGATCGTCTTCAGGAGCTGCCCGGGCCTCCGGCGAGACAGGATCTTGATCAGGCCGTCGGCACCCAGCAGCCGCACCTCGATATCGGCCAGGCACGACTTGTTCTCCGCGGAATCCTCCCGGACGCCGGCTGTTTCTCCGGCGATGTCGAGGCCGCCGGCTGCGGCTGCACCTCCGGGAAGTGGGAGCGCAGGGAAGAAGGGCGGCGGCGACGGATGTGGCTGCTGCATGGCCAGCGGCAGGGTGGGGTCGCCGGCGATTGCCCTCGGCTGCGCTTCACCGCCGCCGTAGAGCCGCCGGCGCTTCTGGGACTCCAGGCATTGGAGGAGCTGTTCCAGCTCCCTCACAAACTCGATGGCGCCGCCGATGATGGATGCTTGGTCCCCCTGAGCATGAATTTGATATGGTAATAATGAAAAAAAAGATATATTTAATTATTTTTTTTATCAAATATTTAATTATTTTTTTTAAGAAACAAAATTGCTTCACATTAATTTGGAAATCAGGGTTAATTGTTAATTTGTTTGTATAGTTATTTTTATTGAGGTAAATGTGATGCTTTTAATGTTTGAAATTTATGAAATATTTAAAATAAAATTAACTTGATTTTAAAATATTTGTTAGATGTAAGATAATTTTAATTTCTTTACTTAAAATTTATTTAAAATGTAAAATAAAATTAATTTTATTATTAAAATTTGAGTATATTTTTAAAATATTATTAAGTTAATGTTTAAATTTATGTATAACATAAACAATAAAATAATCTTCATTTTTGTGGAAGATCAATGAAGCACAAAAAAAGATATGTTATATATGTGTGAGTCATGTGATTTACTTTGTGGTGGCGGTGAGTCATGTGATCCACATGACTCGCTATAAATTAACAAAGGTTCAACTCGATAATAATTCATTTGTATTCTTGCAATAAACTTAATGAATAAAAATAAATATTTAAAACTCGAGAAATAAATAAACAAGCTAAATCAATGAATTTTTGATCGGCTCGTTAATAATCATGAACAGGCTCTTTTAGAGCCCAATAAATAATTCAATTACTTAAATTCAAGGAAAGAAAAAAAATGAGCTTTAACATATATATATATATATATTTACATACACCTAACCACAGTTCATTTACATTCCCCCACAAATTACTAGGAAACAATTCATGTGAAGTGCTCATATGATTTTATGTATCTAAAATAATATATTCATTCTATTAATTTATTGTGCTCATTAAAACAATATTGCATAAATAGCACTAATTGATTAATTCATTATAATTTAATTTTGTCATATATGCAATTGGGTTTGAAGTTGAACTAAATCAGATGATACGCCAGTTCATGGTTAGACCGATCAAATACCGTGCAGGTTCAGTTTGGTTTTTATAATATTGTAAATAAGTAGTACTTTATAGCCATTTGTTTGGTTAAAGTATATCTCTTGAAGATATTTTTTAATATTATGATATGAAATAGTTTTATTTTATTATTAAGAATTTTATTAAATATAAAATAAATTTGATTTTATTTTATTAAAGTGTATACATATAAGATGTCATGAAATAAAGTTAAATTTATGTGAAATATAATTAATTTTATTATTTAAATTGAAATAAATATAAATTATTGGTGAAAATATTTTTGGATGGGTTTGAAAGTTTTTGGGGCTCAAGCTAAAAGAAGCTTATAAATAATTGTGTACTTAAACATTAAACTTTTCTAAAATAATATATTAATTGGGGGTGCCTTTTATAATTTACCCTTTGGACGTAGGAGCTGGGCATGAGGGATCTGAGGACGCGGAGGTGCTCGTTCATTTGCCGCCTCCTGTTGCGCTCGACGGCGATGTGAGTCATCCTCTGGCTCTCCACCTCCTCACTAGTCTTCATCGATCTCGTCCTCTTCCTCCTGCTCTTCCCCTCCACAACCTGCCCATCGCCGCCGCCGCCTCCCCCTCCCCCCATGCCCATCTGCTGCACCGACGACGCAGTGTTCTCAGAGAACCGAGGCTCCTCTTCCTCTTCCTCTTCGACTTCCAGTTCCTGCAGCTGAGGTGTCCGTTCACCGGCCACGATCTGCTGCTGCGGCGGAGGCGGCGGAGGTGCCAGGGGAGGAGGAGGAGGAGGAGGAGACAGCAATGAGGGAAACTTAAAGAAGCAGTTCAGGTTCTCCTCCTGATCGCCTGCGAGTTTCCCCGCCTTGGGGCGGTAGACGTCGGCGAACTGCATGACGTCCGCGAAGCTCAGCCGGTCAAGCCCGCTGTTCTGCGGCTGCGCCGACGGCGGCGTGTTCAACATGTAGTCCACCATTTCCAAGCTGTCGCCACTGCCGCCGCCGGCGCTCTCAAAACTCCTCTATGTACAAAAAAATTAGAATATAAATCTGGCAGTGAAGTAATTTATTTTTTGAATTTAAATCAATTCAATTTCAAATAAATTATATATAATTTTGAAAAATATCAATAAAATAAATGATTATAAAGGAACAGACTATAGACATGAATTATATAAGATATAAAGTTACCTATATTATATGCATGATTAATTCAATATGAAATTTTTCAGGTAATTAATTAATCCCACATCAATTTGAAATAACCAATTTTGAATTTGAATAGGTTAAATATATTATATTCAAATCAAACTCGACTGAAAATTAAAATAGAAGTTCAGATAATTGGGCACGAACTCAACTGTCAGTCCTATATATATAATAAGGTGAATAAGGAATTAGAATAAAAGCGTAAATTTTAAATTTATGATTTCAATTACATTAGCAAATCAATATATCATATATAGAGTTAACCAAAATAGCTAGACACATCATACTTTGGTGTTAGACGCTCATATAATTAGCAGTGTATGTGCGATGATCGATGTTTGGGCAAAAATAAACATAATAATTATCAAACACACAATTCAATTATACCATAAAACTTAAAAGTATATACAACGTCTTACACATATAGTACTAAGCCGTAGATGATAATTAATTATTGCACTATAAAGACTAAGTTATATATATGGCGCACAAGAATACCTACAAAATATAGTAAGTCGTCGTAAACAGTACTATATATATATATATATATATATATATATATATATATATATATATATGACTCATAATATTTATTTTTGTTGAGCTATTATCATGCGTCGTCACCAACTTAAACTTCCAAATCAGCAACAAATCATGCGTAATGCTTCTTAATCTTGCCTGCATGAATCATCTAACCAATGATAGTAAAAGAAGCAAACCCTAGAATAGCAAACCTAGGACTTGCTTTATATATATATATATAAAAAAAGTGAAGAAGAACAAGCAAAAGAAGAAGTAATTAAGCAGTGGAGTTTACCGAGTAGTCATCTTCTACCTCCTTCTGATCCATCCTTAAAACTCTAGAGCTTGCAAACTATCTAGATTTGAGGAAGTTCGATCGAAGATCGATCGATGGAGGATGAGGAAGCTTGTAGTATAATGACTCTTATTAGCTTTTTAGTTCTTTTGCCTTATGGATAGATTCACGTTCATGGATGTTACGTGGTGGGGGTTTTTAGGGTTTGGGGAGCAGAAGAGAAAGGAGGAGGAGCCTGTGGGGGCATTAAATGGATAGTGAAGGGGAAGATGAATTCCACCACCTCTCCGCCGCTCCCAACACCAACGCTTTTATTTATGAGTTTCACATGCGAGCGAGCGATCGATCGATCGATCAACCCTCTCTAGCTAACCTTTAATTTCCCTTCGATAGATCGTCCTCCTCGATTATCTTTTCATTAATTCCTACAAAATTATTATTTGCACATTTTGGATAATATTTGTGGCCGTAATAGAATTTAGGGATATCTTCTTTGTTCAATAATATAAATAATATAATTAATTACATTCCTAAACTTACCATTTTAGGTATTTACATTATTCATACTTGGTGAGGACGCCACAATACTAGAATACTTGGATAAAGTTACGGATTGTATCGATCACAATTGACTTATTTTGGATATAACTTTTTGTTACAGGTGTCAGTATATATATATTAGTATTAACCCTAAATTTCATAATTTAGCCAGTCAAAATTGAAATTTTAATTTGTAACTTCTTTCTAATTTTAGTAATTATCAGTAATCAGTTTTAGACGTAGTTTGAATAAACTCGAATCAGATCAGATTTTGGGTTATCAATCTGGCATGATTTAGGTTATTGCAGATTAAAAATTATGTATTTTTTTTTATTTTTAGTTGAGTTTTAGGGTTTTTTATATAAGCCCTACAAATTATTGTAATTGTAGTTTTTAATTTGGCATAATTAACATTCTAATATTAGTGTTGTAACATAAAATCATAGCATAATAACTATCAAATATATATGTATATCTATATATATATATATATATATGCATATTAATTTTTTTTATATCAGTTGCAGAGCTTTCACAGCTGTAGCAAATTAAATTATCATTCATGTTATTTAAAGATCAATATTGTGTAGTTGCCTATGCTACTAACTTTTAAATTATTTTTTTCTTAGGTTCAATATTATTTTATTTAAAAAATAAAAATAGAAAATCAACTTAATTAATTTCACTTTTCTTTATATCATTAGGGTGAAATTTAAATGTAACATAATTTTAAATGATATATAGCTAGACGGCATTTTAGGAATGATAGTCTTATTTTTTTTTTTTACAATATTATTTAAACACATCACTAAATTATATAAGGGCAAATTACACCCAGTTCATGAGTTTAACGCTTAATATTACTCAGGTTCACTTTTTTAAATTTATAATATCGGGATCCCTGAGTTTTAATAAAATATCAAATTGGTCCTTTTTTATTTTTTATTATTAATTTTTTTTAAAATTACTGTTTTACCCCCTACCGTTCTCTCTCTCCTTCCGATCAGTCGCATGCGGCGATCGCGCTAGTGCGCCGGACTAGGAGGAGAGAGAGAGAGAGGCGGCCTCTCTCTCTCCTCCTGATCCGGTGCACGCAAGAGGGCCAGCGCGCCCCGCCGGCGAGTGCGCAGGCCGCGCGCGTGCGCCGGATTGAGAGGAGAGAGAGAACGACAGGGGGTAAAATAATAATTTTAAAAAATTTTAATAATAAAAAAATGAAAAAAAAAGATCTATTTGATAATTTATTAAAACTCAGGGACCCGATGTTATAAATTTAAAAATATGAACCTGCGTAATATTAAGCGTTAAACTCAGTGACGTGGGTGTAATTTGCCCATTATATAATCAATTTACGCAAGTAGTATAATTTCTATGCATTCCATTATGTATACATCAGATTACAGTGATTTGAGAAAAGTTAAAGTTATAATATTAATTAAAAATATTTAAATATATATTTTTAAAATTTTAAAATAGTGAGTGCACAAATAAATTTAATGAACTTGGATGATATATTTTTATTTTTATAAACCAACATAAAATTTGGGATTTATCTCTAAGATCTGTCCGATGAAATTGAATTTAGAAGCATTAATAATTTTTTTAAAATTTTAGAAGCAACAATTAAATTAGACTTCATGTCACAAATAAAATGATCACAACATGAATCAACTCGTATGATTAAAGGCTCAATCTTTTTTACTGAAATTGAATTTAATTAGAAGTAGGTGTGGCCACCGGTGAGGACCGGATCGGTTTCACTAGCTCTAAATTTCTGTGCCCCTCTTACTACTATTTATCGGCCTAAAAGCCTGCTAAATGTCGTACTTTACCTCAGTGATTTCTTTCTCTTAGGATATTACCCAGCGATTACTCCCCACACTCTTCAACTACAGGCATCACAACTCTGATTTCAGTAACTAGTTTGGATAAGATTTACCGGATCGACTTCGAGTGGGATCCGCTATCCAGTAAATTGGCTAGCAAGTCAAGTGCATGGTGTGATATTCAAGTTCTAGCCAACCTCAATCAATTTGTAGTGAAGTGGGATCAATTTATATCCCTAAATATCATAAGTTCATTGGGATTGGGGAGTTTGTTAAATTGGCAGGTGATCATCAAAGCAACGTTTGTCATTAATATCCACAGATAAATCTAATAATTAACCTCTTCACCATTGTCTCATGTACATACATATAGGCCCGCCAACCGATTAGATTTGGCGCGAGTTGACCCTAACCCGAATCTGAATTTATATATTCACGATCGATCCGGATCCTCCTCTGTTTGTTTGGCAGTTTAAAATTAACTTAGTTTAATTTTAAACAGGCACATCACATCACACATAAAATTTAATATTAAAAATTAATTTTATTTCATATCCTACACACATTTTCAAAATAATAACTAACTTATATCATCACATCCCTCACATATTCTAACATAATAACTAATTTTATATCACATCCCTCACATATTTCAACATAATAATTAACTTTATTTCACATTATTCATAACTTTCAATAAAAAATATCTCTATTCATATTTAATTTTAACTTTGTTAAATTTAAACCTTATAAACAAACAGGCCGCTAGGGTTAGAAATTGAGTTTTTGAATTTGATTCATTTATAATAAAATTTATTATTTTAAGTATTTTTTATAATCAAATCTGAAATAATGTTAAATTTATTGGAAATGAAATAAGTGAAAATTATTATATTTTTATGAATTAGTTAAGTATTTTAATATAAAAATTAGTATTTATAAAAATATAAATGTATAAGAGTAAATCATAAAAATAGGCGTATTATATGCTACAGCCTGCTGATATAATTAATTTGTAAGCATTCTTTATTAATTAATCATAATGACAATATTCTCTATTTAAGCTTTCATATAAAATAATTATAATTATAAGCCGCAAGAGATACCTGTATAAATTACAAATTAGATTATATAAATGGGTTAGATTTTAAACAGTTAACGTCAATAGTGATTCATATTTAGGTGTCAATAAACTGAGTAGGTTGATGAGATAAAAAAAAAAAATTATTTGAGAGTTTAATCAAATAGGATCAGATTATGATCTAATCCATTAACAGGCCTGCACTTTAAGTGCACAAGCTCTACGAATTCATCCCATCTTGAAAGGCAGAATCCGGTCACTGTAGAACTTAAACCAACTCATGAGCCACCATGGTTCATTAATGGTTCTTATAAGAAATTAACGATCTCTTGCTGATTCGGTGGGATTTCAAGTTGCAGACTATCGACAACAAAATTTATCGCCTTAGATGGACAAGAAGATCATTGGCCGGGCGATTCTACTGTTGAAAGTAAAAGAGTACTTTTAGAAAAAACACGAGATTTATATTCAAAGCTTCCCATCACTAGTCATAGTATAACGTTTATTTATTCGGTTGTAGGTCACACGGGATAATACACAAGATTTTTCTATAAATATCTCATGCAAGATACAGTATAGAATTTGCTAAGGAGTTAAATTATTTTTTCTCTCCTTGGTTACTGTAGTACTGCTTTAGCTGCAAATCAAATTAGCTAATTACAGCCATCCTATTTTAAAATACAATAATTATAAATATTATATTTCATGCATAAAAGTAAACATTATTCCTATATATCTCTATGAGTATATAATTATAAAAAAACTTTATTTAGACCTCTGAATCTCAAAAAATTTCAAATTGAATCATAAAAATCAATATAATTAATACTTAGGCCGTTTTTAAGAAATTCAATAAGTTTTTGTAATTAGTAAGTGCATAACACATGAAATATTAAATTTTAATTAATAAAATTACATATATGCTAATTATGTTATTCAAGGATTTCTTCTTTTTCTTTTCTCTTTGCCACCTGAGAGAGAGAGAAATAGAGATGTAGTTAAAAAAATAAATTTAAACTTATTTTATTAAATTTTAATCGAATGTTCGAGATTGATACAAATAAATAATTTTTAATTTTTTGAACCCACGTGATATTATCTCTTAGTCTGAGGGACCTGGATGTGAATTTACTCTATAAAATTTATGCAATTTATGAATAATATTTATAATATATATATAGATAAATTAAAATTAATCATATTATCTTTAATCTGGTATATATGTCATATCATACCTAAATTTTAATATATATCACTAAAATTTAACTAATTTATATATGAAGTTGATCATTAAAATTATTTAAAAATTTTAATTTTGTAGTATGAATTGTAATTTACATAATTTTTATGGTCAATATATAATATTAAGGATTTCAATATATATCAAATATATAAAATAGTTAAATTTTAAAAACATGCATGTAATTTTTTCTAAAATTTATCTATATATTATATTATACACATATTTAAATAAATTATTCACTTTATTTACACTATATATTTATATTAAAATAATAATTAATTTACATCTCATATCTCAAGTTTCTAAATATAATAACTAATTTTATTTTACATCATACATATTTTTTAATAAAAAATATTTTTATTTTTATTTAAAATTAATTTTATTAAAATTAATTTTCACAAACAAAAACAAAAATAAAATGAAAAAATTGAAATCATGAGTCTGAATTGGCGGCCATGAGCAATGAATCCCAAATACTATCCATATCATGCGATGGCATCCTGCTTAGCGGCAGCCCATCCGCATCCCAATCCACCTTCTCCTCTTTCGCCGCCGGCGCCGGAGCCGGAGCACCCTCCATCTCCGCCACCTTCTGCCGCTTCGCCGGCGCCTCATCTCCCCCTCCCATCACCCGGCCACCGCACGAGGAAGAAGAGCAAGAGGAGCGAGAAGAAGCAGGGGAGCCAGAAGAAGCAGGGGAGCCATCGGCGCCGAAGGACTTGAGCTTGGCCTCGAGGAGGGACACGGCGGCGGCGGATTCCGGCCGGTGGTGGAGCTGGTGCTTGAGGTGGGGAAAGTTGAGCTGGGCGAAGTCGCCGCGGAGCTTGTAGGCAGCGGCGTCGTAGGCGACGGCGGCGTCCTCGGCCTTGTCGAAGGTGCCGAGCCAGACGCGGCTGCGGTTCCTCGGCAGGCGAATCTCCGCCACCCACTTCCCCCAGTGCCGCTGCCTTACGCCTCTGTAGATCTTCCTAGCGGGCGCCGGCGGATGATGATGGAAACCGGAGAGTGCGAACTGGTGAACTGTGCTGGCCGGTTGCGGCTGCTGCAGGGGGTGGAGGAGGAGCGTGAACGGAGGAGTGGAGGCGAGAGAGGGGGAGACGAGGCTGAGCACAATGAGCTGTTCGAGATCGGGGAAGCCGGACATCTTCGTCGGCGGCGGCTATCGACGGAGCGGTTGAGGAGCTGAGGAAGGGACTTGCAATTGGCTGCGGATTGGAATTCACAAATATATAGAGCGAAAATTTCGAAAAGGTTATTTTTATAAATATATGAAAACTTATATATTTCTTATAAAATAACCTTTTCAAAATTAACTTCCTATATATAATTATTAGGTAAATTGCATCGGGCTAATGAAGCCCGAAAGTTGTCGCAATTCGAACTTAATTTTAAAAAATTTCAATTTTAATTTCTAAAATTTAA
>JAEMOT010003204.1:91862-124254 GCA_019297695.1 Apostasia ramifera | reverse complement strand
TTTTGCACATTTTTTAAAAAATTTAATAAAAATTTAAAATTTATTTATTTTATTTCTAAATTTATTTGCTGAAATTTAAAACTATAAAATATAAATATTAATATTTTAAAATTTTATTAAAAAATAGAATAATAATGATTGGAAATATTTTTATGTGATAATAATAATAAAATTAAAGAGCAATAATTGAAAGGATTAAATCATGTACGTTATGAAATTCAAGGCGACGCACATGCAGTTATTTACTAGAACTTGGCCGCGATCTTGCGCGCGAATACGAAATTTTTAAGTCATATGCCCTAACCAAACATTCACTCAAATTAATCAAGGCCAGCTAAACATCAAGACATCATGATCCCCCATTTTTTTGCAGAACCAATGACTGCTCAACACGTCATCCACAACAGACTTTCATAGTCCAATTAAAAGCTGACACGTCACCTCCATTGGATATTAAAGAATCATTAATCCTCATTATCGATGGGGATTAACATAATTAAACTGTAATTAAACCACCCCCATCGTCATGTGATGTGATCAACGAGAGTTAAATAACAAATCCTATTTCAATCGTGAGATCGATAATAACCACACGTTTAAGGAGTAGATAATCCATTTTCTTAATCACATAATTACGAGAATAATTATGTGATTAAGAAAATTAATGTAAGGATTAGTACTCTTAAGTTACTTTCCGTTCGTCATTGTCTTTATTTCATTTAATAATATGATAAAATGCACAGTAATTTATTATAGGTACCTGCAGTTCAACGACATTCTTTCATGTGCTTCATAAATTAAATTTAAATTAATATTTTAGTTTGATACTTTTCTGCAATTTTCATTTCACAAACACGTTATCGTAGCTCACTATATACGTAATACGATCAACTTAGCGGTACGAGTTAGCATCAAAATTTAACAATTTTGCATAAATGTTAATTAGTAATGTAAAGAATTCATAAAATATTTGATATATTTTATTTTTTGACGAAACTTTTACATATATGAAGGTCACTTTATATTTTATTGATGGTTATATTATTTATATTTTAAAAACACAAACACAACTAGATAAGAGTTTAAGCTTGACTCAGAATCTAACTAAATATTGATTTGAATATAAGTAATTATCAATTAAACGCAAATCCCACGTAACTGAGCGCAAGATTTAGTTCCATGTCGACAAGTTAAGGAAAAAATGCGGAGTATATGCGAAAAAAAAAAACTCTTAATTACTAGCACATACATTTTTTAAAATCATAAAATTTGCGATAATATTTATAATAAAAAATAGACGATCGATGTCATTAGAGATGAACTTGTAAAATAGGTTGTAAAAGAATCAAAATGAAATAATTTAAAAATTGAAGGATCAATTATTATATTTCAGTAAACAGAATAAATAACTAGAAAGGCTCCAATTCTTGGAGCCCATAACATCACCGGCTTCTTCGGAGATGACGATGTAGATAATGCAAAATTAAGCGAGAAAACGACGTATTAACAGCTAATCCTCCTTTTAATCATAATTAATAATAACACTAATCAACATTGGCATGTTGGCCGCATATTAATTTAATATGATAAATTATTAATAGGTCCCAATAGTTTATCCAAAATTACACTTTTATTTATATTTTTTTAAATTTTTAATTTAGATTTTTAGAATTTAAAATAGAAATATAATACACCTACATAATTTCAAAATAAAAACTCAAGTGAAAGATTTTCGAAAAATATAAATCAAAATATAATTATGAATAAATTATATTATAGGAGCCTATTAGTAATTTAATTTAATTAATATAATACTAATCTAATTATGGGTCGTGAACCTTTGGATTTTCTTTATTTTCAATTTGGTTCAGATATTTTCAAACTCTTTTAATGAAATCTCTATAGTTTATGGAACTTTTTCATTAAATATGTGTTAAATTATCCATTAATTAATCCTTAAAATATCTGATTTATTGGCCCAATGTATGCAATGAACAGAATAATTAATTAGATATCTAATATCATCCACTATAAGCAAAACTTTAGGTCCTGTTTGGCGCAAGGATCAAATCAGAACCAAAATAATATTAATTTAAAAATAATAATAATAATAATAATAAATAATTTTTTTAAATTATTTTACATAAATTCTAATATAACAAAATATTATTTTACTTCTAATACTTAATAATTTTCAATAAAAATATATACTTTATTTCACATCCTAGACCAAAATATGCGAATCGAGTATTTTGGTATAGGATGTAAAATAAAGTTAATTTTGTTATTAAAAATTATTGAGTATGTGAAGTAAAATAATATTTTTTATATTAGAATTTATGTAGAATATTTATTATTATTATTATTATTATTTTTTAAATTAGTATTATTTTGGTCCTCATTTAGTCTTCACGCCAAACATGGCCTTAATAGCATTTACAAATATACCTCTTAATTTTTTTTAATTACATATTTTTTAAATTTTTTATTTTATGACTTAATTCTTAAATCTTCTTAAGATAAAAATTAGTGATATATATATTTTCAAAAATATTTGAAAAATTTATATATTTATAGTATTGGGAATAAATTTTTTTGATTAAATATTATTAGTAATAAAAATCTAAACAAACATAGTTAACAAAAAAAAAATTTCAAAAATTGAAAAGTTTAAATATATTATTTTTTAAAAATTTGAGATTTAAGTTATAAAATAAATGAATAAAAGGTCTAATATATAATTGAAAAATTAAGAAGTTTGCAAATAAATTTCTCAAACTTTTAAGAATGTTGACATTATTTTTTTATTTTCAACATTTTAGAGCTTTAACATTTATAAGATCAACTTATAATATCACTTAGATTCTGTCACAAATCCCAGCAGTTTTCAAATCGAGTTTTTTAAACTCAATTTTAACTTTTTGCTCGAAAATTGAAAATACCAGTTTCGATAATTTTAATAGTTTTAGTTTTAATAGTTTTTGATACCATGATTTTTTATCTTTGACTCAAAAATAAGGATTTTAAGAAAACTTTTCTTCAAGCACATGAAAAATTTAGTCGAAATTAAATCATTAAATTTCGAATCAATCTTAACTGAAATTGAAACAAAACTGATCACTTTCAGCAAAACTTAAAAAACCCGTCTCTATTATTTCTTCAACAGCCTTAAAAACATGACTTATTTTAGTCATCATTAAAATTTTAAATTTATTTTAAAAAAAAAATAATTTTTTTTTATATCTTATCCTACACAAATTTCAATATTAAACAATCACTTTATTTCACATCATACATATTTCTCTAAAAATTTTCATAAATACTTTCTAAATCATCTTTTTTTTACTCCAACCAAACAAAGCTTTTGATCGCATTTCGATAATAAAATGCAGATATGATGAAATTATAAAGAAGGCCCTCACTTTTGTTGCGAGCCAAAGAGGTTATTTTCGCCGAAAAAGAGTCAGTTCTATCAAAACGAGGATATATAACTCAAATCGTTCGGCTGAATTTACATTTTCTTCGAATCTAACACATTGGTTGCAGATTCTATGCCTCTTTTTCTTTTCCCATTTATTTGTAATGATTTTTTTCATCAGAATACTGATTGATTTAAATAAATATGTATAAAAAGTGGCTTCTTCCTCAAGTCTATAGGATGAGCCCCTAGTTAAAAACTACCACTAGTAGGAGGCAATAATTATGAACAGATCAAAGAAGGCATTTTAATGATGATATTAATTATATACAAAATATCAGCTTGTTCTTCCTCAGTTTGGACATGTGGAAAGAGAAGAACCATACTTGTTTTTGTGGCAAATATATATTCATTAGAATCCTATAACAAGCACACCAAAAGGAAAAGGTGATGATGCATGAAAGGCCATTTTTTAGTCCTTTCTACTTTAAGATGCTTCTAAGCCAAGAGTTGTAGATATGTAAGGGAATTTGCACGCCAACCTGTAAAATATTCACAAATCGCACGTTATATTTGGCCCAGAGCTAAGAGGTTTAGTCGAACCATTCAGTCTAATAGCTTACTCGAATAGTCCAACTAAATGAGTTATTCAAATTAGCCTTCCCCCTCATTTTGTCTCTGACAAGGTAATTAATATTGTTTTATCAAGTATGCCTCCACAGCATGGTGTAACGGCCTGTGCAGGAATTGAGCAAGCCCCTGGTATGAGTTAGCTTGACGTCAAGTCCATACCAAGGTGGCCTCTTAATTAATGAGATCACCTACTCCATCTACTCTACTAATTTTTCTCTCTATAAATACCCTCATTTAATACAGAAGGGGGGCCCTTTAGATTCTCTCTCTCTCCTCCAGACTTAGTAATTTCATCACTTTTTTTGCTCATCGCCCAAAGTTTTTTGACTAGCTAGCTACTAGACTCTTTGGCTCATAAGGCTCCGGCTAGGCTCAGCTGCTAAACCTAACTCCATATAAAGGGAGAAATATTAGTGATTGGCTAGGCTCATACTGAGGCAGCAATAAGTGTCTAAAGAGGTTAAGAGAACAACAATAAAGCCCAAGTCAGACATGTTGGGTGCAGATATATATAGAGGAAGAATTTAATGGTATGTACAAGAATTTATTACAACAAATATTTCATCTAATATTCTCTTCTTCTACAATAATAATGTAATTCTCAAACATCTCTATACAAGGTACAAAAATAAATTGAGAATAAATCAATCATGTCATATATCATAAAATACTCCTCAAACTCAAAGAGAACAGTGTTCAAGTTGAGAATGAAAATCAGAGCAGCAAATCGTCCAAGCAAATAAACTTTGGTAAAATATCAAAAATTTCATCACTAGATAAAATAGGCAGCAACTAAACATTAGCACGAACAGTTAAAGAGAGAATTATCCTCAATAGGTTTGATCTGCACATGAAATACATTGTTATGAGCAATTTGAATGTGAATGTGAATGTCATGATAGAGTGTGGATGGTAGAGATGGGAGTGTCACATATCAGATAGTATAGTAATAACTAGAAGAGTTATTGTGTAGCATCAACAATAATGTGATATTCTATTTAAGTACTGAAACGAGCAGCAAATATTTGCTTCTTGATATGCCATGATATAAGAGATTTTCCAAGGAAAAAAAATAAGTCAGGCATAGACATGTGTCTTTAGGATCACCAATCCAATCACTATTAGAATATGCACAAAGTTCCGGAAGGAAGCTAGACAAAAATTGAAGATCATGAAACAATGTACCCTTGACATATCAAAGAATACAAAGAACAATTGAGAAATGTGTGATATGTGGAGCATCCATAAACTAACAAATATGAATTTCATATGAAATGTATGAGTGAGTAATTTTGAGATAGACCATACTACCCACTAATTGTCTATGAAGTATAAGATCATTAAGAGGAGATCCATCAAGAAGAATATGGTGAATTCTAAGTTTCAATAGAAGTAGATCTATTATCTTATGTATACTTTGATTGAGTGGGAGAAATACCATTTGGGTGAGAAGATATCTCAATGCCTAAGAAGTTTCTGATGTTTCCAATATCTTTCATCTTAAAATGTTCTTGTGAATGTTTTTGAGATATGTAATACCATATAACAACGATACAATGATTCCATAACCAAAACAATGAATAACCAGTGTTGAGTTAAATGGGCTTAATGAAAATTAAAATTAATAACTATCAAGTTGAATTTTGACAACTATGCATGAGGGGCATGCTTAAGACTATATAAGGTATTACATAACAGACATATTGTAGAGGAGGATTCATATAAATTTGCTCAATAAGATTATCATTTAAAAATACATTTTTTACAACCAATTTAAAAAAAGGCTACTGTGTTTTAAAAACAACTGCTAGTAAGTTGTGAACTGAAATTAGTCAAGTAATAAGTGCAAATGTTTCCTTTTACTTGATACCATGTTCTTAAGTGAATTCTTTAGCATATAAGTGGGCCTTGTATTGCCAACGGAACTGTTAGTTGACCAGGTCAATGTCCAATAATAAGTAACTCATTATCTAATATGAACTCAAGGAAGTATCCTAGGTAATAAATATGGGTTAAGTGATCCCTAGCCAAGGGACCGACAACTAAATCAAGCAAAATTTGCTTGAGATATGCCCAACATGATGAACTCTCTTCCATACAACGGGATGAGTTAAGCAAACACAATAGAAGCAAAGCCAAATCCCTATATACTTTTCTTCGATCCTCTCCAATCCTTAATGATACTCTTAAACTTATTAGGATGAGTTTCTATACGGCTATCTTTTGCCAACTAATAAGAGTACAATTTTTGCTCCAAGAAGAACTAATTCGTCACACTCATCATCATGCATGACTCCAACTTGAGCCACAGAGAAGTTGTTTGTCATCTCCTTCAAAACTATCTTGCAGGTTTTCGTTGGATAAGTGCAACTAGATATGAGAGTTTTTGGGTCTTTTCTCTCCACTGTTGATGTTGGCTTCTTCTCTTTCCCAGCAAGGGATCATCAAAGTCTAATCGGATGAGGATATCCCTCATCTTGACTTACTAGAGAGCAAACAAGGTGTTCAATTGTTCATGTCCAACTTCTCCTTTTTGTACTTCATGGTAGTCATTGTTTCATTGAAAATGTCTTGAGAAACCTGAAAGGTGGAGCATCATGATGGCTCCAGTACCAATTTGTTGCAGCAAAAGCATGGGTTTTTGTCTTCAACCAAGATGAAAAGGCAAAACAAAAGCAAAGTAACAACCAAAAAAGAAAAAGAACTATACAAAGGCCTTACTTAGAAGCCCTTGTGAGAAAAAACCAAGAAGAGCAAAGAAGTTCTACAATAATTTCAAGAAGAAATGACCCAAGGAATTTTATGATGTGGATGCTGAAAACTTCAACAGGAAGCAACAAAAAACAGGACTAAGTCCCTATATATTGAGGGAATTAGGCTCCATGCTAACAAAAATAACATGCGAAACACAACAAACCCCTTAAGTTTCACTATCGCACTTTATGCATGATTTTCCAATCCGTCATCTTTTGAAGTTGTCAATGAAGACAAAGAGCTAAGCTAAATACTTTTTTCGTCTTTAGTCCAACCTCCTCAAAAAGAGCAACATTTTGACTACATTTTCCACTTCCTTTTTGACTCCTTAATTAAGCTTATCGATCGAGCTTTGGACTTCTAATACTAGTTCATTTAATTCTGAGAAACCTTCTAAAAGATTCTGTATGATGTCAAAGAAGTCAAATTGATGGTCATATTTTCATAAATGCATATTGTCAAGCAAAGCTTTTCTTACTTTCCATTCTCAAAAAAGGTTTGGTATTGTCACGGAATTCATCACACATAACATGTAATATATTAATCATCAACGGTTCAAGACTCGCTTATGTAACCAAAACATTGTCATTCAAGATGATCCATGGATAATAATTATTAATAGGCGAAGACATTCATACAAGTACAGTTGCCGCCTAAACATGACTTAAACCTCTAGAGAAGCCACATGTCCTGCAAAATTGAGGTCCTCCTACAAATTCCAGAGCAGTGCATAACAGAAGAGTTTGACATAAAATTTACATGCATCATGCTTGGAAGTAGGCCATACCAAATTCCTTAGCTGTAAAATAAAGATAGGCTATGCATCAGTTTCTAAAAACAATTTCATCCATTCTAGTCATGCCAAACCATCAAACCACAAAGGAAACAAGTCCCACTTGTAGACTACCCAACAAAATTAGGTCTAATAGCCTTAAACAAGAACAATAAGTTATAAAGGATTCTCCCATAAATCATAAAGCAAAAAACAGTTTAGAAGCAAATTAGGACAAAGAGAGGTTTGAAAGCAAAGGGCACAAGGTCGAACATAAATTTGTGGAAGCAGATGGCTGTAATCTTCCAATATAAAACTAGACAGGCCTAGATGCAATCTATTTTCAAAAAGATTATCAAAGTAGCAGGAAAAATGAAGAATTAGCTATAACAAAAACATATATATCAATGTTAAGGCTCTAAACAATTCAAATCTGAATGAAGTACAGTGTGGAAAGTCTCTTAAAAATTTTACGGTAATCGGCCATGGGCCAATTTTATTTTTCCGTCGAGTCGAAAAGATGCCACACATGATAATCACAAAATTCACCAACTATTAAGTTTTTGATAGACAAGACTATGAAAGAGGAGAAAAGTGAAGGAACAACTTACATAATTAATCATTGTAGATTCAACCAAAGATTATAATTGAAATTTAAAAAAAAAACTTAGATATGAAAATTTAAAAATTATTAAAATTTTGAAAACTTAGACTTGAGTATTATTATATTCTAAATTGAGAATTCGAATTTAATTTGCCTATTTTTTATAAATAATTTACAATTATTTTAATAATTCATATATAATACAATAATTTATCTGTAGACCTATAATAGTTAGGGGTGTGCAAACTATAATTTAAACCGAAAAATCGAATCGTTTAAATTTAGCGTTTGGTTTGGTTTAGAATCTAACGATTTGGTGATGGTTTGATATTTTGAATATTTCGGTTAATTGGTTTGGGTTCGGTTTCACATGTTTGGAAACCAAACTGACCGAATTAACCGATTATTAAATAACCCACATATAAATATGATTTTAGGGTTAAGGTCGGTTCAATTATATTATAGTAATTTTTACAATATTGACTTTGAATTATTGAAGTGATAGTGTATATGTATAGTAATGAGTTTTCATAGTATATTTTTATGATAATTATTTAGTGTATTTTTTTAAGGTGTGATAATTAGGATGAATTTTTATAAGGGAGACTGTCTGAAAACTTGAAAAATATTTATCATTTTTGATAAACAAATGAAATTTTTATTATGTAATTTTAATTATATTGTGATATTGATTGATGTGTTGTAATTGCTTCTGAATTCTTTCACTTTTTTGTTAGTTTATTTTGGTGATGCGATTGAGTTATTAAATTAAATTACTTATTGTGCTAAATTATTCTTATATTAAAGCTATTATCTAGATATTAATATAGTAATATGTAATATCATTATAAGAAGATTAAGAAAATTTTTGAAATAAAAAAATATGATTTTATTTGGTTGATTTGGTTTGGTTTATAATCTAATTTGGTTGATTTGATTTTATTAAATTTAAAACCGAACTAAATCTTTTTTTTTATTTGGTCATCAAACCAATCAATTAAACCAAATGTATATGCCTAATAAAATAATAGTGGAGAAGTTAGATAGAGAATGGCAGAAAGGATTTTGGCTTGTAGATTTTTTTTTTTCTTTATGGAAGCTTGTAAAAATTAAAAAATTTATGTATATATATATATATTTATACAACTATTAAATTAATTATAAATTAGATTGAATTTAAATCATATAAAATATAAACGGGTTTTAAGCGAGGTTATAAATATAAAATATTTAATGCTGAAGTTAAAATAATTATTTAGTCTGTTTGTTTGTAAGGTAAAATTTAACAAAGTTAAAATTAAACTTGGATAGAGATATTTTTTTATTGAAAATTGTAAATGATGTGAAGTAAAGTTAGTTATTATGTTGGGATGTGTGAGGGATGTGATATAAAGTTAGTTATTATGTTGGGATATGTGAGGGTTGTGATATAAGTTAGTTATTATTTTAGTAATATGTGTAAGATGTGAAATAAAATTAATTTTTAATATTAAATTTTATATGTGATGTGATATGCCTGGTTAAAATTAAACCAGGTTAATTTTAAACGAGCAAACAAACGAGTTAAAGGGAAATTACACCAGCGCAGAACTTAATAAAGTATAGATCGACTTTTTCAAAATTATAATATTAAGATTCTTAAATTTTAATATAATTATCAAATAATTTTTTTAATTTTTTTTTATGATTACCATTATATTATTCCTCGTATGAGGCACAGAAAAGCCATGCGAGGCATAGGGAAAACCATGGCTGGCATCCCTTGCGCACGCACGAGAATGCACAACATGACTACTGATAATACCTCGTCAGTGTCACGTGACTCGCAGACGCCAGTATGACATTGCCATGCCACACAGCCTCCCACAGCAAGCGCAAAGGCTGCTAGCCACGCAGCCTCGCAGGCACGAGGTGATCAGGAGGAGAGGGGGTACGAGAGAAAAAGAAAAAGAGAAATATAATAATAATTATATAAAAAAAATTAATAAAAAAAAATAATAATTATATTAAAATTCGAACTCGATATTATAATTTTAAAAATATAAAATTATATATTATTAAACTCTAAACTCAAAAATCTGAATATAATATACCCTTATTTGAAATATCAAATTTTTTTTTTCATTCCACAAATTATCCCCGTCAGAATCACAAAACTAGCCTACTAAAATTCAAACTATCAACGAGTAATTCAGAACTTGAACCATCTTGAAGAAAAAAAAATACGACAATAATATCATATATGTATATATATATATATATAATAGTTAGATTTTAGAGTTACATATGTAATTACCCTTAAATAAAAAGAAAAAAAAACACAGAAAGAACAAAATGAACGTTTCCTTTTCATTTCCTCCGTGATTGAGCTACTGAAACCCAAGTGCTCAAACAGACAATAAGCTGAAATATGAGAGAAACCTACTTTCACACTAAAACGAGTTCATATAACCATATTGGTGCCTCATACTATACTGCAGTAAGCTGGCATAAACCCTATCCCACACTCCGACGAACAGCGATTCATCATCTGGACTAAGAGCCACACCTGATATCTCCCCGAAGAAATCCAGCTCCTGCCGCTTCTTGTAGTCCGCCTTGGTGCTGTAAATATGAACAAAGTCGGCGGGCTCGGCGACAATCATGAACTTCCCGTCTGATGAGTACCTGATCGATCGAACTGACCCGAGATTGCCCTTCAGAACCGCCACCGAGTGCGTAAGTTTCCGAACGTCCCACACTCTGCAAGTCTTGTCCTGGTTTCCCGTCGCAAATGTGAGGCCATTCGGATGCCAAGCTGATGCAAAAGAGTAATCCATGTGCCCAACTAATGTGGCCACTGTCTGCATTTTCAATAAAAGTAAGATATGATCTCTTAAAACACTTCTCAGGCACTTCAACTTTGCATCATCTGATAAAAGGATAGTTCAAGTAATTCAGGCCAATCATCCGCAGTTGCAGAAGTATAGATCAAGTTTATTGAAATGGAGTTCAATTAGTTTTCAATGCAACAGAAAAATAATTATGACAGTTAATTAAGTATGCCATTTGACTAGCTATGTCTAATAGATATGAACAATATACCGCAAACTAAGATCAAGAACAGACGCCTCTATACGCTACACCATGTCATTTCTATTCAATGAACATAGTTATTTTTGTATTTCATATATTTTATTGAATATGAGTGCAGTTATTATTGCTATTATTATTGTTATTATTATTATTTGCATCATATTTGCTGTGTCATGTTTATGTTCATGTCCATGTACTGTATCTTGGAAAGTTGTTTGAGTCATTGTGTTCTGTTGCGTTCCTGTGTCCCCCATGCATTCTCTCTTATCGTGTTTTTATTCAATGAATAAAGTTTATTTCGTGCTTCATATATTTTATTAAATATGAATAGTTACATGGTATCCTATTTGTCATGCCATGCCTTGGCGCGTGCTCGTATCTTGTCTTGGAAAGTTGCCGAGACATCGTGCCATTGTCCTTGTATTGTGTTCGTGCTTCCTAGAGCGCAAATAAAGATGCTCATATGGACAAACAGTTACGTTAGAGTGGAACATATTAGAATTGATTGTATCAAGGTAATGTGAATACTGAGTAGAGGATAAAATGAGGAAGAGCATTTAAGGTATCTCTAACATCAAGTTTTAAAGGCCTCTTCATGAAAAAGTGAAGTTTGGATGAAAAAGAGATGGAGTTAGGGAAGCGAACGAGCAAGTGATGAGAAAGCGAGGGAGGGTGGAGGGAAGGGAAAGGCGGGGCGGGATGGGTAGAGAGAGGGAGATGGTCAATTTATACAATCTTGACTAAAGCTTACAGAGCTGAGGGCACTGATTCAAGAAAAGCTGATTAAAGATCAGAAGAGAAGTCCATGTAACTAGTGCTTATGCAAGCTGTAGCAGCTGCTGTAGTGTATAATACAGATACAGTATTAAAGCCCAATTAATACCTCTCCATTCCGTGAATCAACCAGTAAACCATCACAATTGTCACCGACAACTGCTACAAGCTTCCTGTCAGGGCTCATGCTTGTGTGCTATACGTTGAAGAAGCAATGAAAGAATTAGATCAAGGTAGCTCAATGAAGATTTTTCTGGTGACCAAAGAAAAACTGGAGGATAGAGAACACACATTCACGGGCCAAGGGAACTGGAAATGATTCAAGAGCTGAAACTTCTCTGCATCATATTCCCTTGCACTGTTGTCGTTATTGGATGCCATAAACCGAACACTACCACTGAAGAAAGAATGAGATAAGTGAAACTTGAATCTCTCCCACGATCTGTAGCATTTAGGTAGAATCATAAAGAAAAAAATAACATTACTTCTTATTACCTGGGAGCTTTATATATATCAATGGCATTCGTAATGGCGTTATCATCAAAGGTTGCCCTTGTGCAAAAGCTGACTCCAGGGTGATCCAATAGCTGACAAATAAATTCATCAAAAGGCATAAGAGTGATGATAACACTAAAGAGAATCATATATTGCAATAATAATGATTCAAGTGCAAATTTCAAAAAGGTAAATACCAAAGCACAATCATACAAGTTGGATTCATGATTAATAGGTGAAGACAAACCTAAATCTAATTTCTAAGAAAGGCATCACAACTCAAACTAGTATAATATCATTGCAGTTTTGTGTTGGTCAGCATCTTCATACAAGCAAAATTATCAATATACATCATGGGCTATATATTGCATCAGGGACCCTAAGGCAGACAATAGCCATAATAGCATGCAGACAGTTCCCAAAGTTTCAGAAGTAGGCATAATTCATAAAGACCCTCAAGGTTCAACCCACATGTCAACAGATCCTTCCAATCACAAAAGATGTCACCAGGCCAAATCATGACAATTTTGTCCTTGACATTTCTCTATTCTTTGGCCAGCGCAATGACAGCTCATGTGGAGGGCAGGTTGCCGGCGGTGGGGCAAAGCTTGTTCATGAGCAGGTCATTGCAGGTGGTGGAGCTCAATAATGAGCAACATCTTAGCGGGATCTAACGAAGGAGATAGAAGAGGAAGCCACTGGAAAGGAGAAGCCCACATGATGGGCATTTCTGAGTTCTTGAAGCTCATTGCAGACAAATAAAATCATGGCAAAGAAGAAGACGATTTGATGGGAAAAGAAGATGGTGAAGAGGGAGAGCGGGTTGCTAAAATTTTATCTACTAAAGGTATTTCTGTCAAGTGAATGGAATGTATTGAATGCAGATCACAAGCCAAATTATAGAGAGAGCAATTTTACTCGAAAATAAGCCCTTTTAAACATAAACATACACCTTAAGGCTTGGATTTCTTTTTGAAGGGTGGCCAAATGGTCAATTTGGTCAGGGGGCCATGGAATTTTTAATTCTTTAACCTCTTGTGCAGATTTTTTAAGTAAAAAGTGATTAAGAACACAGGGAAAAGGGAATGAACAAGTTTGTGTTCAAAAGTGCAAGTTCCGAAAAATTTGCAGTCAGTAAAACACAAACCTTACAGGTCAGCTCTCCTTGGAAGCCCCCTGCAATTAGCAGATTGTCCTTTACTGCAAGTGTACTAATTTGAGTCCGAGAAAACCCTTCCAGCAAACTTCCAGGATGTCTCTGTAAACAAATAATTGTTAAGGACAACATCATTCGAATAACAATGAACGCTGCCAGAAATGAGAGGGTGGAAACAATGAAGGAAACTAGTAGCCAAAGGTATGTATCAAATTTCATGCTGAAAACCAAAGGATTAATGTTTAAACCTTTAGAGGAGACACGTGTCCCGCAAAATTGAGGACCTCCGACAAATTGCAAGAAGTTGCGGACCAGTGCATAACTGAAGAGTTTGACATAAAGTAGACATCATGCTTGGAAGTAGCCCACACCAAATTCCTAAGCTGCAAAATTAAGCATGACCATAGTAATCAAGTTAAAAATATCCAATCATGGCAAAGCATAAAGCCCATTGAACAGATGAAACAAACACCAGCATCATTTTTAAGGATAAAGTGCATTCTATGTATCTCCAATGTAGACTAGGCAATGAAATCAAGTCCAATAATAAAAACACCTCACCACTAGGACTAACAAAATTATAAAGGCTGTACACATAAATTGATAAACATAAGAATGTAAAGAGAAGTTATGGACCTAATGGTAAATTGTCAATGGCATATAGTTGAAGGAGCATCTACACAAGACACATGAAATATGTGAATTTACATACAGAACACCCAATTTTGATTGACTCTTTACAAGGTACACACCCTCACACCAATCATGATGTGCTTAGTGTAATATTAAAGCATTTAGGAAGTGTACATCTGTAAATAATTAAACATGCTAGTTAATATGAATTCATGTACTTCCAGTGTCATGCATTGAAATTCTCCAAAGTTGCAACACCAAAAGAAAATTCACTTTCTCAAACATTATGTTCATTTATATTGACAACTTTAAGGGGCTAAACATTTCTCTCTCTCTCTATATATATATATATAGAGAGAGAGAGAGAAATGTTTAGCCCCTTAAAGTTGTCAATATAAATGAACATAATCTAGAAAGCGTATAATTAATGTAAGGATTAATGCTTCCTTTATTTCAAATATTAAATATGAAGTTTATATCAGATATTGAATAATAATAAAGAAATATGTGGGCATTAATTAAAGAATTGATGAAAATTCGAATAATAGATATAATTTTAGATCTTAGGTCTAGAGATAAATTTTAGGATAATTCAATGTTTACTCATCCTTAGTATTTTCCTAAGAGTATAAAGAGTAATATTTTCATTAAGGTGATGAGGAAGCTTCACAGTAAGGTGCAAAACAATATCATGTTCAACAACTTTACTATTTATCTAAGGAAAGGATATGTCCATTTACATATAAGAATTAAATATTATGTAACTTATGATGCATATGTTGTTTATGCTTTATATTACATGTTATGCTTTACTTAAAAGATATAATTATACTCTAAGCTTTAAGATGCATGTTCTATGCTTCAGTATCATATTATATTTATGATAACTTATGAAGTGCTACAAAAAAACTATAAAAAAAAGAATTATGAAATAGATAAAGTTAAAGATAAAATTTTTCCCAAACATGTCAGACATGCTTGAGCCGACCACACCTAATGAGATAAATGCTAGTTATTGTTGTTATATATCAGACATGTTTGAATTGAGTAAAGCTTCATTGCAGAGTTACAGGAGAATAAAGTAGAGTTAATTAGAAGAACAAAACTTCCTAACAGAGATAGAGTAATTAAGAAAGAAATTTTCTTATAGAGACACAGATAGAGTAATGAGGTATGCTAAACCAACTTACAAAAAATAAGAGAAAATAAAGAAAAATGATATTTATACATTTATATGCTTTATTTACATGTACATATTTTCATGCGCTATATGCTTGCTTCATATATAATTTTGGATGTATTGCCTACTAGTGGTGAATTAATTTTAATTTATACTGAGTTAAAGATTCGCTCTTCTCTAGATTTTATAGGTTGAAGCAAGAGATTATGGAGAATACTGGAGATTGAATCTCCAACAAATTTTTACCATAGTTGGGTTTTAGTTCTCTTTATGTTTTGAAGTTTTTGCCAAACATTAAGTAGTTGCTTTATTTAAAATTAGTTCTTGGAATGTAAGTTTTATGATTTTGAACTTGCATGCAGGACTATGTATTGTGGTTGAAACTTTTATAACTAGTATTTTGGTCACTAGAGCTCCGATTATTTATTTTGAGTGATCATATTATTTGGATAATTCCCAATGATTATATAAATAGTAAATATCACGTCATCTAATTATTATGCCATTGAATAATGGTTGGGCAAATGCGGCAAATTGTTTTTGATAAGGCAATGAGCCAAGACAAGCCCTCAGAACCATGAGGAATTTTTTAAATTCCCTTTTAGTCTATTTACACACATCCTGCTCATAGCTGTAGATTTTCATAAAAAGCAATTTGAGGAAAAAACACTTCCCCACATACTAGTTTGACAATAAAAAACATTAGCAACTGAAAGATGCTTTGGAAACCAAAATAAAAGAAAGATGAATAGCTAGAAGCCAGCCACAGGAGATTAGGGGTCTCAATTGGAGATAAAAAGCACCTTATCTAAACATAAATATGCATAAAAAGCTCAAGGGATAAAAATATACTAAATTAATGATTATGTAATCAAGAATAGACACTTCCATTTGAAGAGTACACTTGGAGGACCAATAGCCATCCCACAAGAAACAGATGAAACCACAAATAAGGCATCACCTTGGTCTTACTAGTAGTATTTTGACCTACCATGTAGGAAGCGAAGATCTATTTAGTGGCCTAACCACTCTGTAGGAAAGAATTCTAGTTCAGCTCCCATGCTGATGGAGAAATGCAAAAAAAGAGAAAGATACAATGCAAAACTTAAAACCACTAAGGAAAGTCACCAAATTACTCCGAAAAGAATATATTAGTTTCTAAGAAGGCATAGCATTATGACTTACCCCGTACCCAAGGAAGACATATCTCGTAGCCTCCTCACAAGGTAGGGAGAAATATCATATTTCATATATCCGTTATGCATGCCTCATGAACACTTTCATCTATTCTTGAGAACTTCAAAAGATCTACCTCATAATCCTCAAATAAAGTAGGAAGACGCTTGTTAAATTGATAAATTTTTTTATAGCAGTGAATTAATAATTGAAAAAAAAATCATGTAGAAAATTAAACCTACCTCATACCCATGGCATGAGGTAGGCCAATGAATTATCGTGAAGCAAGCCATTGGACGTCACTCACGCATATTCGTATGTTCACCATAAAACTCCTCGGTGCTCAATGCCACAATAACCTGCCTAACCCAAGTATGATTGCCACACTTGGTTAAGATTGCCAGTTGTATCATGTACTCCCGCCAGCTTTCTTGGGTAAGATCGTTATACCAAATTATGCTTGTCAACTGTATCATATACGTTCACCAACTTTTCAGCATACAAGATCCCATTCTCATTTACTAATGTCACCCCAAAAAATAATAGATGAAAGAAAAAAAAAAATCAACACAAGAAAGGTCTCGAAATCTCCAAAAAAAAAAAAGATTTAGCCATCCATCATCCCTAAGCAGAAATGTTTTACAAATGAGAAGCTCTCCATTGATAAAAGGGACTCCTAGGACCATTATCTCCACCTGAGGAAAAGACTCTTTGGACCTTCTCACCACCCCAAACAAGAGAACTCTCCGACACTTCCTCTCACCAAATCCTAAAGGAGGAAGGACCTCTTGACACTTCTCACCCCAGTTGACTTTGATTTTTTCCTTGTAGGAATCTTCAGCATGAGAATAGATATTTCCACAATGTATCCTTACATAACCACTATTTTGTGCCCTTCTTCCTCCTTCCTCACAACACAAGCAAAAAGCCAAAGAGGTTATTTTTCAATAATCTTTTCTCTTGCACCCAGATTTATAATGACATTAAAGCTTTCAAGTCACCCATATCAAGGGCGATATGGTTTTTCTCAGCTGCATGTTATCCTTCTTTTTATTCCATTAGCCATTTCTTTTCTAATTTTTTTATCATTTTTTCCAGCTTGTACCGAGTTTGAGCATATTGCGAATGACAGTCTCCCCCAAGCGGGAGATCTATTGTGAACTTCACAAATGTATTTTTACTCCAGCATTTATGGTACTCTCATTGAGACGGGCATGGAAAGTCTACAATCTTATACACGTAAGATTAAAAGAGGCATGATTCCTCTCCACCGATAAAGGGCACATCAAAAGTGCTGATAACACCTAGTCACAAGACATCAGACTTTATTCTTCATTTTGAGTGCAAAGATGTTAATTATGATCATCCTTATTTCTCTTTTCCACAATACTTAACTAACCGGATCGATATTTTATCACCCTGGCTCCTAGTACAGGACTAGGAAGGCTAATTACAAGACTATTGCTCCATCAACCATTTTAAAATTTCAAGAACTTCAGCTCTCTTTTGAAGAACTTAACGGTAATGTATTCACTTCTTTATAACTGAGACATGTATATTATACTAAACATTTAACATAAATTAGTACCATATGGCCTTGTTGCAGGATTTATATCATATTTGTTCAACAAGTTTTACGTTGGTTGTTGACTGCCTAACGCAAACCTCTGCATTTCTCATTCGAGACTTGGGACCCAACAATAGTGCGTTTGCACCCGAGTTCAAAATGACGACTTGTGCATGATCATCACATTCGATAAAGTCGCTAGCCGTATCACGCACATTCACCAGATTTATTTGTAATGTTCTCCACACCTAGGTATAGTTGCCGGCTAAATCATGTATGTCTTCCAGCTTTCAATGTACAAACGCTATTCTTATTTATTAGTGTCACCCTAGACACCTTATTTATTAACATCACCCCAAATATGGCTGTTAATTATGCTTGAAACTCAAATTTCATTTGTATTTTATTCAATATGAACTTGACTAGACATTCACCCACTCAAAGTCAATTTGCTCGAAATAAATAATTCAACTCGTAATTGACATAATATTCGTATTTTGATATATATTTGGACTTTTAAAATATAGTTTTAAGATATTTAACACTTTTTTGTTCTTTTGAATCTTTGCCTCAAATACTACAATTCTCTGCATCTCAATTGAGTGGCGTGGATTCGAACCTGAGACCTCTTAGTTCCAGGCAAGCTCCCACCCAACTGAGCTGGGAGAGTCTCCACTAGTTTTAAGATATTTAACAGACATACATATGTTTTAGAAAGTATATATTAAAGATATTAAGAAATAGAAATACACATTACATATATAAACTTAGTTAAAATATTACATGCAATATATAGTATTTGTTCAATGAATATATAAAATCTTAAAAATAAGATTAAAAGTAATGTTAGATTCAACTCGATAATTGACTTGAACTTGAAAACTTTTAATCGAATTGAAGCAACTTGACTCAAACTTGAAAATTTGAGTTCGAGTTGAGACAAACTCGCTCGAAATCAACTCATTAATAACTCTAAACCCAAACAACAATATATAGTCGAAACATCAACACAAGAAGGATATCCAATTCTCTAGTTGTTCCTAAGGCATAAACTTCTACAAATATGAAGCACTCCACATTAGAAGAGACTCTTTGGACTATTCTTACCACCGTAGAGAAAAAAATTCTCTAAACCATTATCTAAGCCTAGAGAAGAGAACTATTCGACACTTCCTCTCACCACATTTAAAAGGAGGGAGGATCTCTTGACACTTTTCATAACTTCCTCTGACCTTCTTTCACAATGCTTACAAGAATCTTCTTAAAAAGAATAGAGCTTGCCACAGCCCGACAAAGTATCATTACATAACATTCTTTTGCACTCTTCTTCCTCCTTCCTCATCGTGTAAGCAAGAAGCCAAAGAGGTTGTTTCTTCTTAATCTCCTTCCATGTATCCGGATTTATGATGATAATTTTCAAGTCACCTACCATCAAAGGGAACAAGGCTTATACCACCATAGTAATGTTAAAAAATTGTTGTTTTCTCTCTTTTCCAACTTTTTTTCCATAAAATTACACTGGGTTCGAGCACACTGCAGGAGCGATCTCCCAAGCAGGAGCTCCATTCTAAGGTGACAGATTTTATCATAAACAAATTATCAGAACTTCCCTTCAAAGGAAGAGACCGGTTCTAAATAGAAAAAGGAAAGATGCTGTCCATGTCAAAAGCTCCAACTCCTATCATTCACTCCTCAAAAAGGGAGAAAGGGGAAAAAGATCAAAGACCACTAACCTGAAAATGAAGAATGGTTGGCTTCACCAATCTTGTATTGTATTGAAATTCATAGTAAGTACCACCTTTCTCCATCTGCTTGCATTTCTGAGCCAAAAAGTGCAAGGAAAAGATACCAGTTCACTAGCTAAAATAAACATCCTTAGAAAATCATAGGATATGTAAAACAAAACAAACCTTGTCCATAAGCTCCCCTGATGATTGAACATTTTCATAATTTTTGTATTGCTCCATACGAGTCTGTCTGTAATTCTGCCTAGTTATATGCAATTTGTCCCAGGGAATGCCTTGGATGTCCTTCCCTCTTTTTGCTTGTGCAGAGGAGGTATCCGTCACTCTAGTAAGCTGAGTAAATCATAAAATTTTCAATAGATAATTTAACCACAACTGTGATAGCGTGATCCATATACCAAACAGAACAAAAAAAGTACAGAAATCAGTATCAACAAAAGCAATCTAACCAGATCATACTGATATTCTGCCTCAACTCTAGCTCTATCAAAGAAATCACCATACATCTCATCATCCATCACATTGGTCATATCACCCTCATCAACCATGTAGTCAAAATCTTCACCCCCATCAACAGACATGGCACCTGAAAAACAAACATAATACATCTAATGGTACAACACAATGAAGTGGATAAACAAATGGGTTCCTCTTTAATATTGCACAAATCCACACAGCACTAGCTGGGGATAAAACATAGAAATTTCATACCCAATAAACGAGCACAACAGAAAGAATATAGAAGTAATAATCACATGTAATAAGAAAAGTAAGATGCAGATTCGGTAAACCACCCATAAACAAATACCAAAATTTTAACTTTCCCTTCAGAAGGGAAATCCATGAAGAAAATGAAACCCACTTCTTCTTCCAGATTTCCCGTTTCCCTTTGCCTAAAAACCATCGTGGTCCTCTCAGTCCACCCATCTGCGATCATAAACACAACTCCTCCTCCCCTTAAGTATTCAGATGAGAATCTGGGAACAAATAAAAAGTTTCTCGAGCGCAAAATCCCGACTACAAAAAAAACTTTGAGGAAAACAAACAATAGCTGACTTTTCAGGAAGCAATCCTCATAGACGGAAACTAATCGAGCATAAACACGAATATACCAAACATGAAACTGATCAGCGGATGGGGAAAAAAAACACATGGGAACTGATCTCAAAAAATACAGCATGAATCGAGCAATCGTCTAGAACCTCAAGAAATTCCCGCGGATTCCGCGATCAACCGTGAGAGATGGAGACAGAAGAAGAGCGAGAATCGCAAGAGCTTATCTTCAAATCAAAGAGCACCGTCTTCCACTCTTCCTCCCGAGTCAAAAGCTCATCGGCAGATCGGATCGAATGATTTGGGATCCGACGGTCGCCGTCTGACATTTCCTTATCTTCTAATCTCAATACAATTATTATACAAAAATAATTAGCGAATAAAACAACATAATTAGCGGCAAAACAGACACGTGGCTCAAGATAACTACTAAATTATATAATTATTATAATAATAAGTAATAACCACTAGATTAGTGAAGAATTTTGCTAAACTAGGTGCTGGACATCGAAAATCTATCAAAGGTCTGAGAAGAGACTTTTTAAACAACTAAGTGAAAAATTACAACGCCAATCTGTCGATGGCTTTTTAAAACTTTATTATATTATAGTATTTTTTATAAATAGAGGTAAACTGTAGTTAGTATTTAGTTTAGAAGGGAATAAAGGAGAATTAGATAGGATCCAACCCCCTTTTTCTTTAGCTTATGCTTGTCTCTAAGTAGTTATTTCAGAAGAATCGCCCAGGGTCGTCACTTTAGAGGAATGATCTTCGTCTCTGATTTTACACTGATGATGACTGTTAGGTTATAGCGTTGTGGTCTTGCTTGTACGGAACGTACGGACCTTACAGGCAGACCGTACTTCTTAAAAGCGGCATGGGGTCCTTTGTCTTATACTTGAGTGCGTGGACAGTTTGCCATGGGTCATTCGCCAATAGCCTTTCGTCATGCTTCCGTCGCCAAATTCCCCTAGTGTTCCTGTCACGTAAACTTCCACATGTACGCTCTAGATATATTGGTGCAGATCCAGATGCAACACTAGAGGAAAAGCATGACACATGAGCCATATCTAAACATGGATAGCTTAAATTTATGCCACGTGGCTAATGTAAGCTTTGCTTCGACTGGTCTTTATTATTCAGGATTCGCTGATATTTAAAATTTTAGTCTTGTTTGTTTTGAAGTTAAAAATTAACCTAATTTAATTTTAACCTGACATATCCTTAAGGATAAAAATTGAATGAAATTCTCATTCTAACTTCAAATATTACAGTGCCATAGTGGTTATCCATGTAATTTTCTATTTAAAAACTTCATCGATGTAGAGTAGCTATTTTTGTTCCAACGCTATAAAGCTCCCATCATCTCCACATGGTAGTTTTACATAAATTCTCTCTTTGGGGATTTGTGGTTCAGCTTTGGGTCCTGATCAGTTTGTTGCTGAAGCACTAGCTCCAGATTATCTTCTTTTGAAGGTTTATTTCTTATTAGTTTTGATAAAATTATTCATTTTTCTTATTGTTCAAGCAATTTACATGCTTGTAAATAACTCAGTGACGGATGGACATTTCTGCAATTTTGTAAAATGATTTTCACACATTGATTTCTTTTTTTGCAAACATAACCATATCAAAAAACAACTTGTATTTTTTTTAAATATATACTTCATATTTTTAATTTTTTAAATTGGGCAGCCTTTGAATTTCCATAGATATATTATTATCAATCTAGAGCCTATTTTTGAAAAATGACAATGCCATGGAATTGCAATAAAGAAACTACAAGCATGCAAATGTCACTCAATATCTATTTTAAGAATATTACAAGATTTATTGAGAAGGGGCGCATCCATTTCTCAATAAAAATTACCTAGCGTCACATAATGCGCCAAAAAATCAGCCACACTATTTACGTTATGCTATATATAACTAACTCTGTAGACAGCAAATGACAATAAGTGTTTACAATATTATCTAGAATAAGATTCCAAGACATGAAGTTGGATTGCCAAATTAAGTCTAAATCTCTTAAAATTTAAAGAAATTTCTTCCAAGAAAACTTCTGCATCTTCGTTATTTTGAAGTCTCTCAATTTGCCATCTACTAGGCATTAATCAAGAACCTTCAAAACTTATTTTATGTTGTTTTGTTGGCAGTCCTTGCAGGTCTAATTGCTATAAAAAAGTCATGATTGTGTCCTCTTCATGCTGCTGAATGATCTCTTTTAAACGCTTGAATGCGAATTTCTCACTGCTCTCAGTCTTAATGAAAGCATGCTATTTGGTTTTACTTAATTTCTTTTTATACACCAGATAAGATTCATTGACAAATATAATGAATGATATATGCCTGTTTTATAAGAAATTTAGTTTTGTTCAAATTGACAATCTAAAGATAATAAAATGTTTTGCTCTTAATTGGCCAATGAATAATTCAAAGCTTTATAAGGAAATAACTTCTTTGCATAGCTTTTTTAATGAAACTATAACATTTTGATTGAGCGTTAACCTTTTGATCGATGCAACGACTGTTGTTCTACTTTAATTTTCTGATTTATATGATATGTCTTACGAATTTGAAGCCTGATTTTGATTTCAGATTACTACTTTTTGACAAAAAAATTATTATTTTTGAACATTAAGATTAAGATGTTTAGAAATTATTGATTTGTAGCCACTACATCGTGCTTTGAGTAAACTTTTAGCTTTCTACTTTTGAAGATATAATTTTGAAAATTTTGATACTTTCTAATTTATATTTATCACATCTTTTGATAACAATTACTTCTGTTGACATATTCTTTTAAATCTCAAATAATTTCAAATATCCTGCCATTGACAACATTGCAGTTTCATGATTATAATTTTAAGTTCAATACATCTAGAGCTTGAAAATTATTGTAAAAAATTGTGCTGTTGAATCAAAATGTTTAACTTTAGTTAGTTGTATCTATTTATTTTACTGCAAGGTGAATGAATTAATTATAACAATGCTAAATAACTTTCAGGCAATGTACTTCACTTTATTTATTTATTTTCATTTATTTTAATAACATGCAAAAAATGATTCATTTTCATATCAGAACATTAAGATGAATTGAGTTTAAATTTGATGTGAATGCTATATATCGAAATAACAATTATTCTATAAATTGTACAGTAAAAAAATCAATTAGGAGCCACATTAGTCTAGAAAAAAAAAATTTTCATTACTAAGCTCAAGTAAAAAGCTCATTTACTTGTCAGTAAAAGAGTTTTTTGTGCTTATGTAATCAGGCATGATGATTTAGCTATTAGATGTTTATCAATAGAATATTTTTTTCTATTATATGTTGTCAAACTGAAATCATGTAATTAAAAAGTGAGATGAATAGCTAGCTACATTATCATGCATCCAAGTAATTTTATCAATATGATCACTTAGATCATTGAAGTGAATGTGATTTTCATAATCAAATTTCAATCTATATCGATGCGATTGTATCTCAGCTTTCTTACTGTAATCCGAGAAAGATTGATTCTAGTGATTTTTGAAGCCTCCCCGAAAGGAGCCGTGGTTTTTCCGCTCAGCCGGTTTTCCACGTAAAAAATCTGATTGTTTCTCGTCATAACAATGAATGTAAACTATTGGATATCATATTCTTGTTTGGTTGTTATGTGGAGCTAGAGGTTATAATTCCTATCGAAAGTGAAATATTGAAGTCATTATATGGAAGCAATAATACAAAACTTCAATGAGTACACATGCTTTACATAAGTAAACTTTCTAATCGTTCTTCTGAAGCTTAAAGATCAAGATCAATGCATTATGAATAATTTTTCTTTTTAATATTATAGTAATTTACATGCAGCAGCTAATGGTTCTTAGCAACTTTGATCTTCTAACTGTAAGTATATATATATATATATGTGCTATCCTCACATTGATATTTGCTTTCCGGCAATGTAACATTTTGATTTGAATTTCAATACATTCATCTTATAATTTACTTATTTTAAAATTGACTATCTTATAACTGTTTATAGCTAATTGTTTTATTTATAAACATTCTCATACCATGAACTATATATGTCTACTTGCCAGCTTAAGCCTTCTTTATTAAACATTTTTGTACTCACTATTCATGCCCTAGATTAATTGTTTATATTTAATTAAAATCTAAGTCTAGCATTATATATTTCCATTAACACTAACTTAAGGTAGAGGACATGAGATGTTTTCATGATTTTCTACATACATAATATAAATTAATACTTATATATATATATAGATATATAAGTATTAATTTATATATATATCATGCACAAAAGGCACAAAAGGCATCCCATGATCCATCATGGCATGCATTTGTTCTTAGATAATGAGTTCCCTTGCCATTAAAATTTTATGCCATGACATTAGAGTTTCCCATCACAAACCATTAATTCTAAGATTTTTTCTCATATGAGCAAGACATAGTCTCACCATTTTACAATTTGTTTCTTGTGACTCCGATTTGATCAAAAGAACATGATTTTGCTCGTGCATAAATATCGCTCAATGGTAGCTTCCTCGACGTCAATCTTCTTTTTTTTAGCATCTTCAGCGCCAAGCTAATATCTTCATGATCAGATAATTGTTGAGATTGTTCCTCACTATACATGGCTATTCTTTTCTTTTTGATGGTTGAAGCTGCTTTGAAGTTTGAGAAGAAAGTTTTCTTCTTTCCTTCATGAGGCGAAGAGCATGCAAGAACACAAAGCTCCATGGGAGGAAGAACTTCTTCGATACCGTGGTCTATGCACATTTGAAAGTATTTTGAAGGAAATGGCCAATTTCGTGCAATTCCGCACCCGCGTGCTTCAAGAACATAATCCCTGATGCAGGAGATGCATGAAAATCTTCGTCATTATAATATGATCAATTTATATAATACAGTTCAGCTTCTTAGTTCAATTAATGAATCAATATATCAGCAATATTTGGTACTATAAAATTTAAATTACCAAAAAATAGTAATATAATGTGCATATATATACTTGACTGGGATCATGATGTGATGAAATACTTAGATGAACCTAAATAATATAACCAGTAATTAATCATAAAGTTGAGTCAGTATATATATATTTTATATATATATATATAAATTAAGTTGCTTGGCGCTAACCTTTAATTAAATTTCATGTCCCATAACATATATAAGAAAATTAATTCGACTTGCATTTCAAGTAGTAGTTAACATTAATTCCAGTTCTCTTAGTTCTTTAATTAAAGTCTTTCCAGCTGCATTAATGACTCATTAGTAGCAGAATATAATCATAAGATTTCAGTTTTTGTTCATGTCTTCTATTAATATTATATGGTTTTGTGATCTATGTTAATTAATCCAATTTCAGTGTACATAACAAATAAATATTTGAATTCAAACTCTAAAACTAACACGAAAAACATGAATGCCATTAATTTACCCTCAAATTATGAATGAATATATAACAAAGAATTACTATATGAAATTAATGGATCTGTTGATTAATTTATCATGGTGTATATATATAATGGAATTAGTTCATAAACAAGCTAGCCTAATTAATTAAATAATCATCTATATATATAAGTTTTTTTCTATTCAAATATATATGATGCAATTATATATCTTCTGTTTTCAGATGCCATTGCTGTGCACACAAAGAAATTAGTACGCACTTGAAATGTACTAATTTGATGTATGAAATCTTAGTAAATTATAGTTATCAGAAATTATATATTATTTGGAACCATTGAGCCAACAGAAATCAAATTTAGATAACTCAAATATTGGTTGTATTCTTCTTCTAAGATACTCTTGCAACAAATAGCAAATTATAGATTGAGGCTGAAATGTTTATTTACATGAAATAACAGTAAAATCTGCTTATAGTAAGGTGTTATCATGGTCATTGAAATTAAGTCAGGTCGCAATGCACTTAATCGGTCGTGGATTTTTTGTAATACTCGTTTTTCTACAGTATGTTTTGTCAAATAAAGTGCTGACAATTATATTCTTTGTATATACTCGATCCGTATATACCTTTAATGATTATTATAGATGTCATTAAACCAAATAATAATTATTTTTTGACAGATAATTTTATAATTTTATAAAAGGTTATTATAGATGTCATTAAACCAAACAATTATTTTTTCTAGATAATATGACGTAACACTAAAATTACATTAACCCAAACACCGCTTTAGATTTGAAATTAACTATATATATGTGTGTGTGTGTACGTATACATACATATTAACACTTGTATATATGACCGTATATGCAAGATTTTTAAATTAATGTGCATATGAGAGCTAAAAAAAACTGATACATTCAAATATCTATGTGATATGCACATGATCTATATATATATAATTTATATTTAGTAGGGAGAAGTGAAGAAAATATTAATTAAGATTCTCTTTTAAGTTTTTTGGTTGTTCTTCTATAATTTGAGATTTAGACAATTTTGCCATGCATCTATATGAGAAAAGAGATTTTTCATGCATAGTTTCCTCTAAGAAGATTGGGAGTATTTTGGGGATCAGGATTGAGATTTTGTTCTTCCCTAGTATGTGATTACACTAGTATATATTATATATGGCTTTAACAATGGTGGAGTTTTCTTCCTCTTATCCCATGGACATAAGCACTCTTTAGGGCTGAATCACAAACTTCATCTCTCTTTTATTAACTTTATCGTTATTATTTTCATTAATCTTCTTGTTTTCTAATTCAAGCTTGAGCATGCTTAATCACTAATAGTAAGTTTGGTACTTTTGCTCAAACCAAACTCAAAAATCTTACTCGAAATCGACTGTGTGCTGTAACCCAAGCCCAAAACTGATCTAACCTACAACATGTACATATATATGACAATCTTACTATGCTTCAGAGAATCTGCTGCAAAAAATGATGGCCAGCTTTCTGCAGGGGCTAACAATCATAAATATATCACATTTACTCATATCCTGATAGTAATATGGCTAAACTGATAAATTGAACAGCTATAATTACACCAATGATTTAAACTCTCTCTATATATATACTTCATAAGGATTATAAAACATATAACTATTGGATTATGTATCAAGGAACAAATCTGGCCTGCATATATACCCTCCAATACCCAATTGAACATTAAGGGTTTCATTACAAGTGGCTGCATTTCTAGCTCATCATTAATCTTCTTAATTTCAGGTGCATAATTTCAGCTAAATCACAAACATTAAGAGCTTCATTTTGATCAGTGTTAAATCTCTGGTTACCAATTGACCTAGAAATTTAAGAGATTTAAGTCATAGGCATGCATGACTTGTTTTATGAGATTATAAATGAATTGACTGTGTTATTTCCATCAGTTAAATTAGCTTTTGGGATAGTTGGTAGCGCCAGAGATCCTAGGAACATTAGGGTTTCACTACAAATGATCACTACATTTTCAAGCCTCATCAGTCTTCTTTGAGGTGCACAAATTAACAAGAGATGATGGCATTATTGCAATCAAAAACTCTGGCCGGGCTCCATTTTCAGAGCATTAATGGAGGGTTTATAGTGTCAATAGGGAGGAAGAAAGACACTGAGAACAATACATTAATTGACCTAATTAGATTCAGGATTTGAGAAGGAAAAAAAAAGGGAGGTGCTCAGTACCTTATGGAGAAGCTCCGAAATCCGGCGTCGCCGGGAGGTTCGCCGGAATCCATTGGAGGGTTTTGACTGGTTTCAGAGCTCTTCTTCTCTTCTCTTGCTCGCTCTTCTGTGCAGCCATTGTAGAGCATTAGGACTTGAGGGAGCCAGTTGGGGATCAGAAAATTAAGCTTCCGGCTCTTCTTCTCTTTCTATTTCATGGGTTGATGTAGAATTGGAAGGACGAAACTTTGCGTGCTCCATTAACGATGCAGGGAAGAGAGAGAGAGAGAGAGAGAGAGAAGAGAATTAAAATTCAAACAAGATATATGAACGTTTCTTCTTTTTTTTTTTTTTTTTCGTGCTCCCTGAAATATTTTTTTGATTAATAATTCCGTTATTATTTCAAAAATCACACAAAATCATATGAAAATAAAATCAGATTTTTTTTGGATAATAAAATCAGATCAAAATTAAAATTACATATATGGATACAACAATCTATATAATAAGCAGGATAAACGTACGTATATCTTTTATTGACATAATAAATTTGTTTAATTACATATAAAATATTCAAAAATTATACATTATATATATATATATATAATTTGAAAATTAATAAGTATAAAAAATTACAGGTTAAAAAGAGTGTATGGTTAATTTTATTGACTCCGTTTTCTTGTAAATTGGCATATTTGTAATTTTTTGATGAGTTAATTTAACTTAATTAAAATTAATTATTAATTATTTATATAAGAATATTATAATTAAAATTTGTTAATTTTTGAATATTATTTATTAAAATTACAAAACTTGCATATTTTGCATGTAATTAGATAAATTTATTAGAATGTATATGTATATATATATATATATATATATATATATATATATATATATATAACAACACTCTTTACTTATATTAGGTTCAGCATCTGGCATATAAATATTAGATTCAAAATATTACATTTATAATATAAGAGAATTTTTTTTATCATATAAGAAGTCACAAATATTAAGGTTTTTTTTTTTATAATAACAAATATTAAGTTAGCAGTGAACCAGCCATGATTTGTATCATTTCTCAGAGGTTAGGACTGGCTATGTAAAATTGAGTTGGTTAGGAATTGCAAGGGTGCAATCACTTTATAATCGAGAGTTTAGACTGCGTAAATTGTCGTCTCTCAACTTGAGATATATATTAAAATTTTAAAAAATTTATATGTATTACTCCTAAAATAAATATTAACATGTGACACTCCCTAATTTTAATATTTATAGACAGCATCTCAAATAGAAATTAGAGTAGGAGTACTGCTTATAAATTTATATTCAAAATATAGTGTAACATTCCGTGATTTCAATTGTAGAGGTATTATTTGCTTTGGCTTTAAAAAAACTGAGTGACTTGAGCATTTCTCAGGAGGTCACCCATCCCAATACTAATCCAGCCCAAGTACGCTTAATTATGAAATTTTTCGTCACTAGCCTCACGGTTTTGCTCCAAAAAATGCCTCTGCTATTTGAGATCACGTTATTTACTTATACAGCTCAGGATCTCCCTTCCTTTCCGATGTGGGACGATTCATTCTTGTGCCCCACTCACTACTCAGTATTCGGCCTAGAAGCCTGTCAGGAGCCACACTTTACCTCAGTGATTCCTTTCTCTTAGAACATTACCCGGCGATCACTCCCCGCCCTCTTCGGCCACGGGCGTCAAATATAAGGTGTGTCATTTGGAAATTTTTGACTTATGGCGTACCGTCTATAAAAAAAGACATCTTTGGGTATGACAAATGTAAATTTCTCTAAAACTTTCAAATTAAATACTACTACTACAACAATAGCAAAGCCTTATTTTTACCGCGTGAAATCGATTGCATGAATTTTTAGTTTGATTCATTGCACTATATTAAATACAAATTTTCATTTAACTCTCGCTATGTAAGTTCATTTTATATAGTTTTTTTTTTTAATCTTCCTCATCCTTTTTTTTATAGTCGAAAATCAATAATCTAATTTTCTTACTAAAATTTTTATTGATTTATATATTTAAATTATTTAAAATGGCTCTTTTTGAACTTATTTTTATTTAGTTCCAAAAATATTATAAAATCAGTTCTTTTTATGATTTTTTTCTCTTTTCCTTTTTTCTTTTTTCTTTGTTTTTAGTGGATCCTAACAATTTTTTTAAATGAAAGATGAATTACTCGAGCAAGTTTTGAGTTTGTCTCAACTCAAACTTGAAAATTTGAAGTTCGAGTTAACTAACATCTCAGCGATATCAAGTTAAATTGAGCTTAATTTTTAATCTTATTTTATGATTTATAGTTTTATTTTGCATAATATATATATATTATCTTTTTAGTTAAATTCATAATATGTAGTATATATTTATTTATACATAGATTTTTTTTAATATATATTTTAAATTTCTTCAATAAATATTTTATATAATATATTCACATATAAATCATATTGTAAAATACATATGGCATGCTTACATATATAAAATTATATAGATATTAAGTTAATTACGAGCTAAATTAATTTTTTTCGAGTGAGCTAACTTCAAGACATAAGAAAGTTAAGCTAAGTTTTGAGACGACACAACACGTGTTTTTTTGCTCTTAAATATTTTCTATTGGCTTTTAAATGCCCGGCAGCAAATTTTCTTGTGCCACTACAAATTTTCTAAGTCCATAGTCCCCATTTTCAAAACTTAACACCCTAAAGTCAAATCTAATTAAATTTCATCCTGATATATATTCCTGAAAATCATCCAATTTCTCATTTCCATCTTTAGGTCTTAATAAAAAGAAAAAATCCTCAATAAAATAAAGAAATTATTCAGAAAAAAAATATTTGTTTCATATTCTCCAATTAAATTCAAAGTTAATTTATAGGCAGCACTTAGCTTTAATTGGGGAGATCAAAAGTGCTAATGGCTTTGTAGCGCATATACAGTAGTCAAAATATTTATCTTATTTTAAAAAAAAAAATCTTATAGCAATTTCCTCCTGTAATTTCGTAGACCTGTTTGAATTGATTTTGATTTAATGATTCATGATTTTGCATTAAATAAGTTCTGTTTTTTTTTTTTTGAAGTAAAACTTTCCCATAAAAATAAATTTTTTTTTGAACTTATTCTGAATATAAACACAAACTTCAAGATAAAATAAAAATATTGCATACCTGCTATTATATAAATTTATTTATACTTACATCACAATCTAATCTTAAATATTATATATAATTACTGAAGTTAATATCTGTTAAAAATAAATAAATTATGTATCAAATATTCTGTTTATCATCAATTAAATATTATCCTATGGACATAATTAATCAATTATTGCAGCCTACAGCCACAATATTAGTCAATCACCACCTACAACTACACCACCTGCTACTGAGCGTCTCCAACTAACACTACTAATCATTATCATGAATACTTAAGTAAAATTAACCATGATTTAATTATAATATTGAAAAAATATCATTATTATAATATTAAAAATTATAAAATAATATATATGTAAATAAATTTTAAAAATTAATTAATATGTAAATATAATTTTTTAAAATGACATATATATATATATGTATATATATCATTACCCCATTCTGAAACCTTCCAAGAAGCTTTGAAAAATGGTGATCAAATCAAACAGCATCAAGGCAATGGAAATTAAAAAGAAAAAAGAGTTTTTTT
>JAEMOT010003204.1:76050-91777 GCA_019297695.1 Apostasia ramifera | reverse complement strand
AATTTATTTATAATATTTAATTAATATATTAATAATATAGTTAAGATCAAGGCCAATTTAAAATTATAAAATTCAACATCAAATAATATGATGTGAAATGCATAAATTTAAATGAATGTGATGTGATAGTGATAATATTTACGAATTGATGGTAAAATGCGTAATTTCGTATAAATTTTATATCCTGTATGTAAAAACCCCAAAGAAAAAAAACAAGACAATTGAAAAGAGAGTACAATGCACATGAGAAAACTCCCAAAAAAATAGAAGAAAAACTCTTTTACGTAAAATATTCCCGACAATACTCTCTTATATGTGAATTCATTTACATCGATCTTCTTTTGTCCGATGGGCCACCAATCAAAATGCATGCACATTAGTAGTTCACTCAATCTGATGAAATGTCGAAAGTCAATTACTCTTGAATTTGTTGATCGTCTATGGCCCATAAAAGCACAACTCGCAGATTTATTTCTTGTATTTCATTTCGTATCCCAATCTAGATATTCGGCAAACACACTAGAAACAAAAACGACATAAATCCCCTTAAAAAAAAAAGGAATGAGATGAAATCACTACAAGGCATCTTGTATTTGATTTATTCAGCACAACATCAGGATGGTGGAAATAAGCAAAACACTAGAACATCTGTTCAAATCCCATGCTCAGCGCCTACAGTGATGAGCACTGAATAACCTCTGATGACGAATAATCTGAATCTGAGCACTGGAAGAAGCACAAATGCTGCAAATGGAAGCTAAAAATGACATCTTCTTGAACTCTTCTGAAGTATAAATGACAAGACGAGCCAACTCAGCTGACAGAAAGATTGATGAATACGTCTGTGTCAGTGCTTTGCGTCTTCTTCTTCGCAGAACTTCGTATACTCTACCGAGTCCATCAAAGAGTTTAGCTCACTCGAATCACTCATCTGGACCTTTATAATCCACCCTTCATTGTAGGGTTTGGCATTGATCTGCATACAAAGATTAAAGACATTAGTGTCAATTAACAAGGTAAATGTAGGAGAACGAAAAGAAACATAGTACTACTTAAAGGAGCAATCATGTTAGGCTGGTCTTCAGTGAAAAGCCTGGCAAATGATTCCCGCAAATAAGAACAATAATAGAGGCTTCATCACAAATTCGTTGGGCTCAGCAGCGAATGCATTCATATGGCATAGCCTTTTTTGGAATGTGCAGTTGTGACACTTGTCATTAGCTTTCTGCCTCTATGCTGTGTTGTATGACTCTTTAATATATTGGAAGTTACCGTCGTTCTAAGTTATTTCCGCAAGAAAAAAACCAAGTTTTGACTATCCACGTATCTACAACACTACAAAAAATGTTCTTAAAAGCTCAAGTCTTAAAAAATAATTATCAATGCTAGAGCAGAGAAGGAAATTGAAGTCTCAATGTAGTGAGTCAAAAGAAGGAACACGAAAAATTTCACTAGTCGTCTGTGAGAATTAACAATATTTAGTAAGATGCAATTCATTGAAGCCTTAGAACTTAATGAAAAACATCTTTGATTTTTAAGGTCATATCTCATTTAAATAGTAAAATTAACAAACCATTTCAATGAATCCTAAAAAAGAGGGAGCAAAATTAGTGAAGAGAAGCATTTGAGTGACCAATATACAGAATAAAGGGGAACCAAATATGGTAATTAGAATGGAATGAAAAACTCAAGTAATTATTTATAACAGAACAATTGCGAATGCACTACAAATGTCGTGCTGGAAGCAATATTAGGACAAAAATTTAGAAAATAAAAACAGAATAAATGGTTTTTATGAAAATAACTAAACTAGGAGAGATCTTCCACTGGGAAAAAGGTAAGCCCTTCAATAAACACCATTTTGGATAATCACCCCCACCCCAAGGGCACAAAAAAGATCCAAAAACAAAAATCAAAATAAAAAAGGGAGAAGGGCAGCATGAATATGCTTTTCACCTCAGATACATGTACAACAAAGCAATGGCTGACAACCAAAAGTAATACAAAATTTTCCAGCTCAAAAATTAATGCAGCAGAAAACAGTTCCCATAATCTCACAAAAGGGACAATTTAAAAAAAAAAGATCAATTTCAAAAAATCCCACAAAAGCGCCAACAGTGCTTTTTACGTGCAATTGAATGGTAAGAGTTACATTTCCACATCTCTAAAAGATGAAAGTCACTGTACATCAATAACTACTGATATTTTAAGTACTTCCTCCAAACAGCTTTGTTTTATATTTTCAATTGCTCAACAAAAACTTAAAATAATTATTCCGGAATCTACGATATTAATCCAGACAATACATACAATATACTGTACAACCTCATCTCAGTCTCACTATAAGATAATCTTCTTCTAATAAAAACATGTAATAATAAGGAGCTCAGGATTGCATGATAAATCAAATTGGATTAAGATATGAACAGCGATGAAAAGGCAGCCAGAGTGCTTTCCACAAAGGCTTGTAATATTAGCTTTGGAAGTAGAACCCTATATGATACTGATTCCAATAGCCCAGAGAAGAATTTAATTACTTAATTATTAAAGAGGATTGACCGTTTGTTTTTGGATAGTCAGGATTTATCTTTAAAGTATTTGAATTTCAAGAATTAAAATGAGTTTCTTTATTACTATTGGAAATTATCTAATCATTGGTTTATCTTTTCGTTGAGCGTATATTATATAAATAAAGCCCCCATTTCTGTAACTGGTAATTTTGGATGATTAAATAAATATATTCTCTACTTCTCCTCTTTTCTTCTCATCTCCATTCTTTTAACCTTTCATTGTTTTACATTAATATGGAAACAATGAATCCATCTAACAAGGGTATGCAAAAACATCAATTTGCCCAAGAAGCCTTACCAAACCAGGGGATTCCTTTAATTCGGTGTTCACTTCAACAACCTCGCCTGATACAGGAGAATAGATTTCACTAGTAGCCTTGACACTCTCAACTGCACCAAAATTCTTTCCCATTGACACTTTGGTGCCAACTTCTGGGAGCTCCACATAAACAACATCACCTAAGTGGTTCTGAAAATTGATAAAATAATGTGATATTGAAGAATATTTTAAAAATTATAAGTGAAATCAACAAGAAAGCAACGTGCTTCATCTCCGGCAGAGATCAAATAATTGAAATAAAAAACCTGAGCATGATCAGTAATCCCTATTTTTGCAGAGTTCCCTTCAACAGCAGCCCATTCATGGGAGTCGGCATACTTCAGGCCCTCTATGACTGAAAGTTGATTAAAATAGAAAATTCATAAGTATGATATCTCATTGATATTTCATTCTCACATGAATTAATGGAGCATTTGATTCAATATTATCTCCATGTTATATTATTTAGAGAAAGTAATATTTGGTTTGATGACATGAAAATAGCCTTCTGATAAAATTATAGAATTGTCACTCAAAAGATGACATCTAAATATCATGACATCTAGATAACATTAAATCAAACGCCCTTAAAATAATATCTCATTGATATGACATCCTCATAGGAAATTAACAATCCTTGGAATATCATTTCTATTGGAGTATCCTTTTTATAAGAAACTAAAGATGGATATTCGATAACATGTTCAAAAAGAGACATCAAGAAGAGATGATTGATCGAAGGTGGTATCTTTGAAGATGATACTAGAAAGAAGTTAACCTCACAAAAAAATCTTCAAGGAGGTTTCTTGTCGTTGTAAAGACGAATCTTTATCGAAGCAAGGTATTTCTTGACAAAGTTTGGAAACGTCAATAAGGAAGTTCTTTGACAAAGTTATACCTCAAACGAGGTTGGATCCGAAGAACAAAGTTCTATGCGTTTCAAGAAGGAAGTTCTTCGAAGGATGTCCTTGAACGAGATCGGTCAGTTCTCGAACTAGGACAGCTCAAAGAACTAGTTCATAAATTCTTCAAGAATAATGTTCCTTCTCCATGAAACAAGTGTTTTTAGAGGTTGTAGAGAATTTGCAAACAATTATGCGAGGGTGGCCACATTGGCCACTTTGTGCAAGAGTAGCCATCTTGGACAACAATGTGCAAGGGTATACCCGTGATTCTAGAGGAAAAACATTTGCTTATTCCTAGCTATAAGGAACATAGAAAGGCAACAAGAAGTTGATCAGCAGCCTCAAACAAGGGTCTAATACAAAGGGCAGTCACTTAGGTGAAAGGTTTAATGCTTGAAGCTTTCCGATGAAGGAGAAATAGTAGTTGATTCTCTTATCCTCTAAAGTAAAGAAGAACAGTGGGCCACGAAGTAAGAAGTTCTCATCTTTTTATAGTCTATTTAGGTCTAGATTTAGATCTAGGTGAACAACTCTGTAATACTCTAGTACATGAAAAATATAGAAGAAACTTTGTCAAGATACAAACATCCAACAGAATCTTCCAACTTCAAAATAAAAACTATAAGTCAAGTAAACAAGTTCAATATCCACAAATCAAGAATTACAAAAGAGCATTAACAATTACAAGGTGAATGGGTTATAACGAATAGAAAACAAAAGGTTTTAGGAAGGATTTTTAGTAATAACTAGGGAAAAATCCTAAAAGGAGAAGAAATCTAAATGTGAGATACCTCCAACCACGTCTAAAATGAAAGGAGAACAGCACCTATGCCTCGTCGAAGCCTCGACCACCTGCCTCGCTCTGTAAATTGCCTAGAACCACCTGGTTCTTCAGTCTTCACTAGCACATACAGTGAAATATGATCTTCAACACTTGCAAATCTTTATCAAAAAACATGATCTCCCAAAATGGATGCCCCCTTAAATAAGCTTGTTGCTTCTCTTTAGTCTCCCTTATTAAATTCTACTAGCTTTCTATGTGAGTCAACAATAGATTTATATTTGACATAATTTATTGCAAGTTTTCACTTAATCTTTGTGTGTAACTCATATACATGTTGTGCACATATTGATGCAAACTCACTAGCCCTATATAAAATCGGTGATTCTATAGAATCAATAAGTCTCTGAGGTTCATAACCAGTGACTATTTTGAAAGGACTCATATCCGTGGAACGATTTACCAAATTATTATAGGTAAACTTGGCAGTAGGTAAAATTAAATCCCACCATGAGGTATGGTCCCTCACCAAGTTTCTTAGAAAATTTTCCAGGCTACGGTTTACCACATCTATTTACCCATCAGTTTGGGGGTGGTAAGCGAAGGATTAGAGTAGTTTGGTTCTCAACTTCTTCCAAGAAGTCTTTCGAACTCATGAATTAAGAATCCTGATCCAAGACTATTGATTGTGGAAGAACATGGAATCCCATAATTTTCTTAAAGAATAAGAAAGTGACGTGAGAAATATTAGATCTTTTATAGCATGGATGAAGTGAGCCATCTTTGAGAACAATGTGGGATAGATGAATGAAGATGCAAGTTCAAAGATAAGCCAAATTGAATAATAGATTAATAACAAACTAAAGTAAAAATTTTAGAATTTAATTTTATGATGACAAAAAAATTTATTCAATCCACAAAAATGACTCATTAAAATTTTAATCAAAGTGAATCAAAGATCACTGAAAAATTACTAGTTTAGATTATGGCTCAATTTGAGTTCAGACAAAGGAGAATAAGGTTCAAGTTCTCACAATATAAATTGACAAATATTAATTTACACTCAATAATGACAGATCACACAGTGGAGCAATTTGAGTAAAGTTCAGGCGAGCAAACAAATCCACAATAACCGAATAGTTTGATTAACGGTTCGTAAAAATTTGTACCTAGCCTCAAAGTTCGGGGGGCAAGATGCAATTTCCCAGTTCAATTAGGGCTTCTGTTTGAGCAGTTGGCAAAGTGAGCCGCACGAGCAACTCAAGCTCACGCAAGATATATGCAACCGAGCAGTTTCGCATGGCTGTAACTGAGGCAGTGACCGACACAAGTCGAATGGAGCCAATGCAGCCAGGAAGGTGGCCACGCGAACAACACATCTTGCTCGGGAGAGTTGCTATTGTTGCACACAGGCGAGCAAGCAGACAAGAGCGCTAGCTGGGGGGCTGCGAGGACCCCAAATGAGGAAACAATAAAGTCCACTAGAGACAAGCTTCGCAGCGAAAGTGATTTTGCAGAGGAGACGGTGTGTGGACGACGTTTTTAGCGAGCAAGAGTGGAATAGAGTGGATGCTGAGAGGGGGTGAGGGCTGAAAGGAATCAATTCAAAAAGGAAGCGGATGAGAGGACAAAGTTTACGGATTTTCACCCCAGGCCCAAGACCTTCCCTATCCAGATATCGATTAATTCAAGAATAAAAAATTTCAAGGGAGAAAATAAACTTTTGTTCATTTAGCATTAAAAACTACATAACAAGAAGGATGCGTTTATTAATACCTTCATACAACAGACTCAATAAAAAATACATCATGACATAATTTTCTCACACAAATAAGAAAATACTAACATCAAACCTAATGGGACACATATACTAAGAATAACTGAAATAACTAAAAATAAAATTATCCTAAAATGAAATATCCCTTCAATAATATCAGTAAAATAAAAGGGACATTCAATCAATCAAATCTACGATCCATCAACATCCATGCTTCCCAAATCAATCACAACACAATCAGCAATCCACGGTATCCATCTTCCCAAATTTGTCCTGACCATCAGCCAATCCAAATCGAGGTAATGCGATAACATCTCAGTCATCGATAATAAACTCAATTAGAGATAAATCAACAATCGATTGTGTTGTCCCCACTAGAGAAGTATTTTGCTACTACCAGAATTGAATCTTGTTTTTGCACTGAGTGAGATAAGCCGAGGACGAAGTTCATGCTAAGCTTTTTTCATGGTCTTGTCTCACCGAGTAAAGACCATTATATTTCCCACTAGTTTTTGCTCTCCGACAAACTTGACATTGAGTTACAACTCGCTCTACATCTTTTATCTTCGGCTAATAGAAGCGTTCTTTTACCATTTCTATGGTCTTGTCTCACCGAAATGTCAAAATAACCCTCCAAAATGTAACTCGTCGATCAAAAATTTCTTAAAGTATTGAAAATGTACAAATGAGGTTAATTGGTAATATCAAATAGGTCCGCAATTTCAAAAAGTTTTCAATAGGTCCTTGAGATTGATATTAATATTTCAATGAAGTGCTTTTTATAAATTATAGAGGTAATTCCACTTAGGCCCCTGAGATTTACTCGACTTGCCATGCAGGTCCACCTTTTTGAAAACATGCCAGACAAATCCCTAAAAGCTACTGTATAGGTCATTGTTTTTCTGTGACGGTATCCGTTAAACGCTGTTAAAATTACGAAAATACCCTTTTTTATCCTTTCGAGCATCTTCGATCGCGGGCGTCCGCGTGCTGCCCGCCGCGCTGGCGTCCATGTGCACTGTCGCGAGCGCCGATGTCCGCTCGGCCTCGCGCGCCGACGCCCGCGCAAGGCATCTGCGAGGGGTACAATTGTAATTTCACATTAAAAAAATTTATAAATATTAAGAACCACAATGACCTATACAGTAAGTTTTGGGAACCTGTCTGGCATGTTTTCAAAAAGGTGGACCTGCGTGGCAAATCGAATAAACCTCAGGGGCCTAAGTGAAATTACCCCTAAATTATATCACTTTTACATCATCATTTTTACATTAACAACAACAATCAAACTTTTATCCCACTAGGTGGGGTCGGCTATATTTTTAATAACTAATACAAAAAAATATAACCTTAAAGCTAAACCTTAGTGTAGTTCAACTGTAATTAAAAAATTCTTAGTTAACTACTTTATGTTTGAATACAAGTAACAATTCCTTTATACATGTCTTTGATAATTTGAATATAGGCAGTATAAAAATTTATAATTTTACATCATTTTTTAAAAATTATTTTTAAATTAAACTTTTAAATATAAAATGACAAAAATACTCTTACCATTGCCCATCAATAGCTGCTAGATAGAGCCTGCTGTGGCCGCCATGCACAAGTAAGCGAGGAGGCGGGTGTAGTGACACCATCACGCATAAGTGGTCGCGAGGCCATTGCGTGTGCAAGGACACTACGTGCGGCCCTCGCTCGTGCACAACCCCTGTGCGTGCAAGGCCATCATGTGTGGTCTTGGCTATGCTTGTTTGTGCATGCATTGCGACCCCCCAATCTTGGACTCCCGCACATGCAGGAGCCCTGTGTAGCTGTGTGGCTACCAGTGCGCCGCGTCGGCCGCAGCCTTAGGCCCTAGTAGGGGAGTGGGAGAAAGATGAAAGGTATAATAGTACTTTTTTGATTTTTTCATAATTGTTTTAATGAAATGACCTGATTGAAATATTAATGTCAATCTTACGGACCTCACTAAAAGGTTTTAAAATCTTGAACCTACTTGATATTAATCTTAATCTCAGGAACCTAAATGATATTTACCCAATAAAGATACATCTTTTACCTAGTATTCAAGACACCTAAAAGTAAAGTCCTCTATTAAGTGGGTATAAATTTCTTTAAACTCTAAACATCTAGTGTAATCTAAAACCAATTTTTCAAACTATACCATGCAAGCACTCATGATATGCAGTAGCGTGATCATCCAACTTAGTGCATTTGCAGGCTTATTTTCAACACCAAATCAGTGTTTGGGTACAAACATGCACTCCTACAGGAATTGCGCCTACTTTGCATGCCTAGAACTCAGCTTCTTTTGAGCATTAAGGTATTGCAATGCTTGATGATCAGAGTACAATACGAATTCTTGTGGTAAAAAGTAATGCCGCCAATATCAAACAGCTTGCACTACTGTATAGAACTCATGATCATATGTTGAACAATAGCATTTTGGATGCTTCACATCAAGAGTAACTAATCAAGTAATTCTTCGAGGTACATGTCTTGGAATTCTTCTAGCAAAGACATTAGGTCAGCAAGAACCTCTGTGGATTCTTCTTTAGGCTCAATAGTTTCTTACATTACTAAAGCATAAACAACCTCACTACTTTGACTCTCTTTTGAATTGATATGAACTCGAGAGGTGTGATGCTTTCTTTCTCACTATTGGTGCCAAAGATTCCTTCACTTCACGATTTGAAGGATATTTTGGTTTGGTCAGGTTTAAAAATATTTTCTTTCCCTTTATTCAAAGGCATAGGTATTGAATTGACCATAATGTATAACACTCAAATCATAAAGTCATAGTCTCCCAAGTAGAACATGTGTGATAGTTATTAGAAAGACATAAAATCAAATGGAGTCAGAATGTTCATCTGGAAAAGGGCTCAATTTAACAAATAATCTCTACTTCCATAGTCAACTAATCATCATTGTACGACCATTTCAACATCGATCAACATTAATAATCACCTTCATATAATCAAAATGTAACAGACTAAATCCAAGAATTCACAATCAGCATCGTCAACACAAAACAGAGACGATATTGATCATCACGTGCCATAACGGAAGGTGAAGCTGCATCTTCTAACAGCGACCTAGGGTTATCAACGCGTGAATAAACGATCCAAATAGAACACCAAATCCCTCTTTCAGACATTATAAACGAGATCTACAGCGTCTACGCTTGAACCAGAAAAAACATAGATCTAATAACGGATAACATGACCTACCAGAGGCAAAACCCCTCCGGAAGGTGGAGATCCTGAAATATGATGCGGCTCTAGACGCCCACAGCAACCTCGACGCCATTAACGAAACAGAGGATCTTGATCGCAGCTGCAAATGTTCCCCTGCGCAAGCGGCAGCCCGCAGCCCGCAGCCCCGATCTCTCTTTCTCTCTCTCTGTCGCTTCGAACAAGAAGCGGTTGATGCCTACAGAGGAGTGGCAACAAATGACACTTCTGCGTCGATCCGCACGATCATTACTGCGTCAAATCAGATCGAGATCGGCGAATACCTCAGAAAGTTGGTGAGCCAAAGTGACCCACTGAGTTCTTATCAAAACGAACACTCGATAAAATTTTTTTTTTTAAATGAATAATTACGTACATAACACTCTATATTATAATGATTATATATATCACACTCACTTTCAAAAAATTATACTATAATTTTAGAAAAATTATATAGAACATAATTTTTTTAAAAAAAATATTTGATATGTAAATATAATGATATAAAGTATTATGTATGTAAATTTAAAAGTTTAAAACACAAAAAAATTATTTCTCTTCAAAAATATTTATACCATCAAAACATAATTAAAATTTCACCTTCTATACTCGTGTTAAATTTGTTCAATTTTTTTTTTACTTATAATTTTTTTTATCATCTTCTTCCAATTTTTTGACGCATCATTTTCATTCTTTTTAACTTGTAACAAACCTTGATTGCATTACTGAAAATACCAGTGTTCAAAATTCGAATAACAAAATTGAAGTTATTGAAGAACTCAAAAATATAACTTAAAGAAATTGAACATTTTTTTTTTCAAAAAATGACAAAAACCTTACATAAGTTAACTATAAATTGTAGAAAGATATATCAAATTATACCCTCAATAAAAATGTTACAAAAATTAGCAAGAAAGGATATTTCACTTTTTAATTAAAATTACTTAATATAATTATGTGTGCTACATAGTCGGCTATAACATTTGCATTTTTTTGTATTTAAGAGAACTTAATATATTTATCTAATATAAGGATCGTATAATCATTCAGGTAGATCCTAATTCCATACGTATAAAATTAAAAGCATATTATTTAGGTTCCTTTAATTCAAAAATTATTCTACTTAAATCAAATGTAATGCTTAAATAAGTATTTTTTAAAAAAATATATAATTAACCGTAAAATTTAATTAAAACTTATCCCACATGAAAAAATTTCTAAGCGAATAAAACCTAAATAAATTTTTTTTAAATTTGTGAAGTTGCTTTACATAGGAGATCTGAGTTAGGAGCATGATTGTTATAATTTCTTTTATTTATTTTTTTCATAGTCTTTCTTTCAATTCCTTTCATTCATAATTTTCACATCTTTTCAACTTGTACTTAGGCTGTTATCGATCCGATTTTAAGCCGAGCCAATATTGACTCGAAATCGGATCAATCACATTTTAATCGACTTGAAATCAGCTCGAAGTCGATTGAGTTTGACTTCGAGCCGGCTCGAGTCGATTCCAATGACTTCGAGCTGATTTCGAGTCATTTTCAAGCCAATTCGAAAAAATAAAATCTCAATTTTTTTCGAGGCGATTTCAAGCCGGATAGGCTCGATTCGATTCGGCTCGGTTTATAATATATATATTATATACAAATATTATATATATAACATGTATTTTAAATCGAGACGAACCTACTCCAGCTCACAATCAGCGCGAAATCATTACCGAGCCGAACTCCTCACTCGTTAGTCGGCTCATTTAAATCAACTCGATTTCAATTTAATCTAAAATCGATTCAATTTTCGATCGATTTTCGATCTTCGACCTATATTAATACCCTTACTTGTACTGAGTATCATTACAAAAAATGTTAGTGTTGAAAACTGGGGTGACAAAATTGAAGTTATTAATGAACTCAAAAATAAAAATTAAACTTTTTTTCAAAAGGTAGCAAAACTTTTATATAATTCTGAACTGTACAAAATTATATCAAGTTACATCTTTAATATAAGTATTTGACTTTTTAAAATCAAATAGTAGACTATTTAAGTTATATTATTTAAATATTAATTTTTGAATAATACTTTTATATTTTTTTATCACATTATTTATATAATTCATCAAACTAAATAATTATCTCTTAGATAAATTTTTTTTTTCTGATCCGTTAAACCATTTAAGAGATTAAGCTCCTTTTAATATTCAACTAATAAGAAAAATTAATTATAATATCATAAAAATTGAAGCCAAACTTTATAATTCGTTATTTCTACTGATAATCTCATTTGATTTAAGTTTTTTTATCCAACATACATTATAATTATTAAACTTAATTTTATTTCACATTTAATATAAATATAAAATTATTAAAATATTTTTTTTATCATTAAACTTAAAAAATAAAAAATAAAACTTTTCTTAAAAGATTAAAAGGCAATTGAAATATCTCTAGAAGGCATTTTCACAAGCACCTTGAGGGCAGGCATTTCCTCTCACCAGGCCTCAAGTTCCCTTCCTCCTCCTCCGTCCCTCTCGCCGCCGACGGCTCTTTTAACCCAAATCTCACCTATTTCCGCCTCCTCGCCACCACCAACTTCTCCTTCTTCCTCCCAACTCTCCCAATCGTCTCCAATCCCAACCTCAAACAAATCATCCAACAAATCTCCCTCTTCTTCTTCTTCTTCTTCTTCTTCTTCTACCTCTTCTTCTTCTTCCTCATCTCCAAATCCGACCGATCTCCTCCTCTCCCTCCTCATCCTCTTACCCTCCCTGACCAGCTCCGCAAGCCTCTCCTTAGCCGAGAGGTGCTCGTCTTCCACCACCAGTCTCCCTTTCTCATCGTAAGCCTCCACCAGGAACACCGAGTGCCTCGCCCCCGATATGCTGACGTAGAACATCTCCGGGTGCCTCACCAGCATCGCCCGCAGTCGATTCGGCAGCCCGAAGTCCTTCCGGAAGTGGGTCAAGTGGTCCACCAGCGTCCTCTTCTCCGTCGTCATCCCCAACAGCTCCCTCACCACCGCACACGCCCGCTTTTCTTCCGCCTCCGCCGCCGGCGCCTCCCCCCTCGCCCCCCTCGCGCACCCGTAGGGGTTCACATCTGGCAGCTCGTTGAACCGGATCAGGTAGTCGCGGTGACGTCTCCGGAGATTAAGCCCCCGGCGCAGTTGCAGCTGCTTGAACCTCGGCGGGCGGTCGATGATGGGGCGGCGGAGGGGGTCGTCCTCGCCGGCGCGGCGGAAAGGGGGAATTGGCGCGGCGAGCGAGGTGTCCCATCGGACAAGCTCGAGGGCACGGCCGTAGGAGGTGTCGACCGTGCGGAAGCGGGAGGGGTGGTCATTGCAGAGGCGGGAGCGGAAGTCGGGGGCGAGGCCGAGGTCGGGTCCGAAGTGGACGAGCTTGGAGAGAAGGATCCGGCGGTGGGGGGACAGCATCAGTAGGCGTTGGAGCTTCGCGGCGAGGGATCCGGCGATTTCGGAGCGGAGTCGGGACTCGTCGGCTGCGATAGCGGCGGCGGCGGGGGTTAGGGTTACCGCAAGGAGGGAGAGGGAAGGGGAGGTGTGGGAGCGGGCGTGAAAGAGGCGGAAGATGGCGGGGTAGCGGTGGATCATGGAGAGGAGGGATCGGGAAGGGGGAGGGTTGAGGTAGGCCCGGCAGCGGGAGAGGATGCGGAGAGGGATGAAATGCTTGGACTTGGAGAGTAGAAGGGTTTTCAGCTTGCGGACAAATCGGAGCTTGCTGTGCTTCACGGCGCGGCGGTCCAGCGCTGGGCACCGTACGATTTTCATCGGCGGCAGTGTCGATGGCCGGGACGGGGAGGAGGAGGAAGCGTTGATGGTGAGCGAAGCTGGCCGTCTCGTGGCTAATGATGTACTTCTCGAGGAGGTAAAACTCACGGTTTTAAGAGGTCGAGCTAGGAAGGAGGAAGACGAAGAGGAAATGGTCAGCGCCATGGATGCTGCTCCAGGAGCACGGCTAAATTATGATCAATCTATTGGAAAATTCGTACCATCTTACATTTATATTTCTTTAGGACAATTATGTATACAATACTAAATTTGATAAATATTATAAATTTTATATTAAATTTTAAAAATTATAAAACTTTTGAATATCTCTAATTATAAATTATATTTTACACACCTGATTTTTGTTCATAAGTATTATAATTAAAAAAATATTTTTTTTATATAATATATAGTCAATTTTTAGCGTAAAATAAAATTGATTGTTCTTAAATAAGATTATTCATTTTAATTTTTATCAATTTTTGATCATCATCAATCTATTCTAAATAATTAGACATTATTATTTTGAATAATCGAGTTTTCATATTATTTATATCAATGAATAGAATTTGAAATTTTTTATCGTAATTAAAATAAGAATTAAATTTAGATGAAAGAATATGATGAGAATAAATGAAATATATAAAATATAATTTATAATTAGAGTTTTTGATAAATTTTGTAATTCTGAGTATAAATTCTATAATATTTAACTAAACATGGTGTTTTACATGTAATTTCTTCTAATTTTTTTCTATTTGTTGTCCGTCTGCTGCAGGTCCACCAGGCGCGTGTTCGGTCGATCGAACCCAATAATTTTTTATTTTAAAAAAAGGCACGTGCAGGTGCACTTTTGCCACATGTCTCTTCACTGTGCTGCCGTGGGTCGAGAAAATGAAAAGGCCTCACGCGAGAGCGACTCGCCATGGATCCAGATTCCCCAAGCTCGGCGGTGATCGCTCAATTTAGCGCATGGGAGGAAGAATCGCCGTCGCCGGCGGGAGAAGTGGAGGGCGAGAAGGAAGGGGACGACCCGCTGCTGGTGCTGTCGGCGCCAGCGGGGTGGGTGCTGAGCGCGATCTCCAAGCTGGCGGAGATCGTCTCCGGCGCCCTCCTCGCTCTCTCATACCCTTTCCTCTTCCTCTTCTTCGAGATCCTTGCCCTCCCCTCCCGCCTGGCGCGCGCCTGCGCCGCCGTGATCCGCCGCCTTGTCCTCGGCCTGCTCGGCGCCGCCTACGCCGTCGGAGCCCTAATGTTCCTCTTTGCTCTGGCCTTCGTTCTCGGGGTCTCCCTCGTCCGCCTGTGGGTGGATGAGCCCGTGCTCCTCCGGCGGCCCCTTTACTTCGATTACACGCAGGCGCAGCCGATTGCGGTCGTCGTTCTTGGGACGAAGGGAAGGGCAGTGCCGGCCGGGCATGCCGTCAGCGTCTCGCTCAAGCTTGTCTTGCCGGACTCCGGATTTAACCGCCATGTGGGAGTTTTCCAGGTATGTACGTCGGCAGTAGTTCTGCTCAGTTTCATATGTTTCGTTACAAGCCCTTCAAAATAAGGCTTCTTGATTTCATAAGTTATTTGTATCAATGTTTTAAACTCGGTTTCACTTTTGATTTCTGCAGCAGGGTTTCAGCAGTTTCAAAATTGAATTCAAAATATACACGTTTCGAAATTTTGGGCGGCCTAACTGTCAGTCCTCAGGGATCGGGACCGTCGGTTCTAGGGACTATAAATATATAGAGATGAGAGATCGAGGACCGACTTTCTATTTGCTTCTTTCGCTCGTTCCTCTGTTTCTCCACTTTTTCTAAAAAAAATGGTCAAGAAATCGCGCAGCAGAGCGAAGGATATGTGGGCTTACCGCCGCACACTTTCGAGACGGAGGTGCTGCAAGTATGGGGGGGAACCAGAAGTTGGATTGGAGTATCCGTCAGAAACGGGGAATTTCACGGCGCCGCCGAAAGGGAAGATGGCAGTGTGCCTCCACCATCTTCGTGGAGGGCTTTTCCTTCCTTTTCAGCCGGAGTTCGTGAATGTGTTCAATCACTTCGGTATCGTTCCCATGCAGCTCCCGTCGAACGTCGTTACCATGATCTACTGTCTTGCCAAGGAGTTGCGGCGTCGGCAGATCCCTTGGGACGTCGAGATTTTTAAGGCGGTTTTTCGGTGAGAGGCGAATCCCCGTCTGCATGGATGTTTTGTTTTGAAAGGTAGGTATTGCCAGGTGTTCAGAGTGAGGGACACCGGGTTTGCTGACTGGTATAAGAGGTTCTTTTTCGTCGAACTTCACGGAGTAAGGTTTGGTGAGCCTCGAAGAGTAGGTGAGGCGAGGTTCCTGGGGGAAGGAATTGGTTTCGAGGACTCC
>JAEMOT010003204.1:51714-69781 GCA_019297695.1 Apostasia ramifera | reverse complement strand
GGTTCGGGTGAGGGTGGCGACCGTGTTCGTCAGTGTTTGGAGCTGTCGGTCGTCCCTTGTTGCATCGTCCTGGGGTGGGCGTGTCGCCTGTTGTTCCCCAGGTGGTGGAGGAGCGTTTTCGTCGTGGACGTGCTCCATGGGTGTAGGGATCAAGTTTGATCCTGCGTGAGGGCACCAAATTGTTAAGACGGGAAACAATCAAAGATTTTTACGTGGAAAACCGACTGGCGGAAAAACCACGGCTCCTTTTCGAGGAGGCTTGAAAGGTCACTAGAAAATGCTTTTCTTTTGGTTACAGTGTATTCAAAGGATTTTTTTTTTGGATTCCAGCCCCTTTGAAGGCTGTGTACAGGAAGTATATATACCCTGGACCTGTTACGTCTAGTCACTTTCAGCCGAATAATCTACAGCCCTAGTGATAGCTCAATTAATGCCTGCGGACGGCTAGTACGTGACTCTTGTTGTACGGCGTGTCAGCGGTTACGGTCTGTCGGCGGGAAAACCGTACCTTCCCTCAGAGTAGTACAGTTCCCAACGGTCAGATGTCACGTCGGGTCTTCGTTCTTCGGGATGCTACCTTTTCGGCGTCTGCTGTTCGGGCTGATACCTTTCTTGTTCGACTTGGAGGCCTTGCCTACGTGGCCTCTGTGTGACTTTCCACGTGGACGGTCCTGATGAGGAAGCGTGGATCCAATTGCAACAAATGTTTTAAACTCGGTTTCACTTTTGATTTCTGCAGCAGGGTTTCAGCAGTTTCAAAATTGAATTTATTAATGATTTTTTTTTTTTTTTTGAGAGGGAGAGCTGTGAGTTTCGTCAGTTGTGGCTGAGTTTCTGGTGCGAGAGGCTTTTCTAGTGGCGACGGTGGTGGCATCCCTCCAAGACTGTGAAAGTATGGATGGAGCTGATGGTCTAACTTCTTCTTATGCTACTATTGCCGGCATGTCATCTCCTGCCAATAGAGGATATGTCTGCCTTATGATCAATCTCTATCACTAATCTAAGCAGGAGAAATGCTACGCCAAGAATCCACCTGAGTTTAAGCTTTAGAGAGAGAGAGAGAGAATTGGAGAGTCGGTCTCAGATTGGGAGAGAAGTAGAACTTTTAAGCTGTGTCATTTCGTTTCTTTCTTCAATTTTCAGGTTTCATCCTCGTATAAAACTGGTATTTACTTATGACAGGTTTCTGCAGAGGCAATTTCATCCAAGGCGCGCACCATTGCGGCCTCAAGCCAACCTTGCATGTTGAAATTTAGCTGTCTTCCCGTTCGTTTGATGAAGACCTTCATAATGTGTGTTCCTCTCCTTATAGGATTACACACTGAAAGCCAAGTTGTAACCTTGCAAATGTTAAGATTCAGAGAAAGATCTCAGAAAACTGAGATGATAAAAGTGAGATTAGCACCAAGATCTGGAACTTATGATATACCTCAGGTCTATTCTGTCGAAGTCATCATATGCACTCAGCTCCCAAGAGCAAAACAAGTTGTTCGTAATTGGAAGTGGACATGTTATGTTTGGGTTTCTTTGTATGTGTATGTGATACTTTTGATCCTCATATTCTGCTGTTTCAAGCAGTTTGGTCACCGGAGACGAAGGAGGAGTGCTCCTAATCAAATTGATGAAATCGGGAGTCATCGAAATTATAGTTCTGATAAGGATTTGAGGGTCTCTGAGAAACCCATACATGCTCGGAGGAGATGGAGAGAGAGGAGCAAAAGTAGGAAGAATACTCTTTCAGAGGCAATTGAAGGCTCAGAGTCTAGTGTTGGCGGGGGAGAGAGGAGCGAGTTGGTTGATGAACCTGGGGTTTCTGCTAGTTCAGAATCATCGGTTTATGTCAAAGAATAGTTTTGTATGAAAAACACAGCTGGATAGATGTTATATGAAGTATGAAAGCAGCTTGTAGTATTATAGTGGTTTTAAAGCAAGATCAATATTTTTAGGTCTTGGTTTTGTAATCTAATTCATTAGAAGATAAGTTTTGGTTTTGAAAGTTTTGAAACTTCTAATCTTCAGTTTTAGTTTTAAAGTTGACAAATGTTGTAGCTGTTGATGTCGAAGAACATAGAGACTTTGTTGAAGGGAACTTTTTATACAATGAAAACACAGAGTCACATGCAAAGACTAGTTAAGATGTGCAGGAAGGCAACAAGGCATAAGAAGAGGAGGCTAGGAAGAGGAGTGAGAATATAGAGAATAAGAGAAGGAAGATAAAGATGCTGAAGGTGATGAGAAAGAACAAGAAGAATAGAAAAGCTATCCAGACAATAGCGATAGCGGCGGCGATGGCTACAAGGTGTGCAAGGAAGCCCTTGTGGCAATAGGCTGAGCCGTCTAACGATGAATTCTAGTTAGGAGCATTACAATATTAATGGATGACTTGTGAATCAAGAAGCAACAATAGGATTCGAAGAGAGGAAGAGAAGTGAGGTAGTAGGAGGAGGAGGAGGCGATGAATTTGGTCAGCAGCAGTGTGGGGAGGTCGGCGATGCGAGGAAAGCAACAATACGAGAAAAAGGAGGAGAAGGAGAGATGGTTATTGACGGAATGTAAATCCTTTGCTAATATATGTATTTGTCGTAGTAATTGTTCAGGAATATCTTAAAGACTATGTGCAAAAACTACGAACAAGAGTACCATATTTGAAAACCCGACTATCATAAAGAGAACTAGTACATAGTAAAAAATAAATTCCCAAAAGAAAATTATGCTCCTTCAACTAATTAGCTCTCAATGTTACAACTTCATCCAATAACTCAAAATTTTGCGTTACTGTTTATGAATCCTGATATCAAGTCCAAAACTTGATATTATTATGAAAAAGATAGAAAATAAAACTTAATGAAGTTACACAATTTGGATATTGTTCGAGTTGAGGTTCAATATATTAATTAATTCTCCTATGGGTGTCATTACATTAAGTTTCCCTACAAAAATAGCAATTAGTATTGACTCTAAACAATAAAGCAAACAAAGTATTTTGGAGTTTGACCTATTGAAAAATAGGGGCACCACATCAGCAGTGGCACCCACCCACTTATGCTGTATGAATGAGCTCTAGCTGAAGGTTAGATTATTTATGGTCTCTTTATTTGTAAAGTTAAAATTAAATTTGGATAGAAATTTTTTTTTATTGAAAATTGTGAATGATGTGAAATAAAATTAATTATTATATTGAGATATGTGAGAGATGTAATATAAAGTTAATTATTATGTTGGGATATGTGAGAGATGTGATATAAGTTAGTTATTATTTTAGTAATGTGTATAGCATGTGAAATAAAGTTAACTTTTAATATTAAATTTTATGTGTGATGTGATATGTCAGATTAAAATTAAATTAGCTTAATGTTTAACTTGAAAACAAATAAGGCTTTAGTGATCAGATGATACATGCCTATCTTATTTATAGTTCGATAGTTGACATACTCTTATGATCTTAAAAGATCGAAATTAAAATAAAATATTTGTAATAGATTTTACTTTAACTTGTTAATATGTGCCTCCTACTGAGTCCATGTATGGATGCAGTAATTTTCTATAATCACTTGCAATATTTAACATGAATTATGGAGCATGTTTGGCTACGCATTTAAGATGATGATTCATATGTGCATGTTTTGATTGCTATCATGTAGTAATCTCTAGTTTGTTGTTTTCAATACTTTAGTAAATAAAATTATATATTATGCTTATAGTGAAATTAACTTTTCATAATTTGAAATATGAACTGCTTTTTTATCTAATAGATGGAAGAATAATTTGTTAAAATTAAGTTTTTATTCCACTGAGTGGGGTATGTTACATAAATTTTTTATTTTTATTACACACTATTAAATAACAAATTTCATTTAGCTCCAAATATGTAAAATAATTCTTTATGGTTTCTTATCTTTTTTGTCTTTTCTCTTCCTTCTTTATATGTACAAGATTTAATAGTTTAATTTTTCTTACTGAAGTTTTTATCAGCTTACGATTTATATGTCTAAACCATTTAAGTCAACTCTCTCTAAGCTCATCTTCAGTTGAGGCCACTCCAACCTAATTATAGATATACTCATTTTTAATTTTATTCTTTCGTGTATACTTGCTCATCCATTTTAGCATTTTTATTTTTGTGATAGTTATCTTATTTATGTGTTTCTGCTTGGTAAGTCAATATTCAGTATTATATAACATTGCTAGTTTTACAACTATATTATAAAATTTATCTTTAAGTCTGAGTGAAATTTTTCTATTATACAATACGCTAGATGCATTCTTTCTCATTATCTATCCTGCTTGAATTCTACTAATAACGTCACCATCTATTTCACCATTATTCTATATGATTAATCTAAGATATCTAAATTACTTGCTATTTTTAATAATTTAATCATCAATTGTCATCTCTCTACAATAAGTATTTTTATCTTGACTAAATATGTATTCCATATATTCGATTTTTAATCTGTTAAGACGAAAATCTTTAGATCATAATGCATGTTTTAATAACTTGAGTTTTGCCTTAAATAAAAATTTTTATCATAAGTTTTTTTTAAATTAATGAAAACTAAATGCAGATCTATCAAAACTTTATCAAAAAGCATCCAAAACTTGCTAATTATAAATATAGAAAAAGTTCTCAATGATTTAGAACTTATATCTTAGTTCGATTCATGCTAGCATTTTAATTCTATTATTTTGTTTAATTTTCAAAAGCAAATTTTTATTAAACACCAAGCTATGTTAGTTATGAATCTTTATGGTAATTTATGTCATAGTTTCATAGATAAGGATTAAAGGCGACATTGAAATTATTTGAATTCAATGAAGATAATGATGGTGATACCTTTAACTCAAACGTGAAGTTTGTAAGGAAAAAGAGAAAACTAAAATCTTTTATGTGGGGCTACTTCAAAATGATGCCTTTAGGAGATAGATAAAAGAGAGAGATAAATGCAAAGATGTGAGATGATTTATATTCAAATTTAAAATCATGAATTTGAAAAAAAAAATTAAAGAGTTGCAAGAATAAGAATACACATGATATAGGTCAACTTATTTTACAGTCAAGTTGTAGCAATGTTTTGTCTTCATTATCTTTGAAGATTTTGAAATTTGATCATGAAATTTTTTGTGATTTATTGACTACTGCTATTGTCATGCATCTATCATTTCAGTGTGTTGAGTGGATTGAAATTAGCATTGTTTTACTTTCTATGTAGAGATTTACAACTTATGAGCAGGAATACTATAAAAATGACTATAAGAAATTATATTTAAGAGAAAAATATAAAATTTGTAAAATCCTAGTCTCGTCACCAAGTAGAATTTGCTTAACTTCTGATCTATGAACTTTCATAAATATCGATAGTTTCATATATTTAGCTACACATTTTATTGATATGCGGAAGCTACATAAAAGAATATTAAATTTTAATTATATCTCTCCTTCTTATGATGGTATTGCTTAGTTTGAAAAAATGCAATCATTTTTATGTAAAAGGGTATAAATAAAAAGATTTTTAGTATTACTTTTAACAATGTATTTGTCAATAATGTTTCAATTGACATTTTGAGAAATCAGTTAAATTTGAATATATGACTTCTTTGAAACAAAGAATTCTTTCACATACGATGTTGTGCTCATATTGTTGACTTGGCTGTTCAAAAGGCTTAAAAGAAATAGATAATTTGATCAATACATTCCAAAATGTGTCAACTATGTTAAGGGATCTTCGCCAAGAAAGGTGAAGTTCTTAGAATGTGTGAAACAAAGTTGCCTTGATGATAAAAAAAAAAGATTTAAGAAAATAAATTTTCAATAGATTTTAACTTTTGTTATGCTTGATATTGTTATTTACTACAAATATATTTTGATGCATTTGGAATTGAATGATTTAAGTTTTGAGCATTGTCTATCTTGTGTTGAATAGGAGAAAGTAGAAAATATTTGTTATTTTTTTGCTTCTTTTTATGAGATCACTTGTATTTTTTTTAGAACTAAGTATCTAATTTTTAATTTGTATTTTTTTTATGTATTTTTAGGCAATGCAGCATTGAGGTACAAAACTTATAGTGGCCTTGATTATATGAAAAATATGGCTGTGAAGATGTTTGAAAATTTTGAAAAATTTTGATATGATTTTAGTATGATATCAGCTATAGAATAATTTTGAAACTAAGATATAAACTTTAATGTATAGATTGATGGCACAAAAGGCTTTATAGAGATGTTGGCACTACTGAGATTGAAAAGGTAAACGATAAAATTTTTTTATTGTTTAGAAATTATTTTAAATTACAAATGCTTCAATGTTCGTTAGCACTAATTTTAATATTTATCAGCACTAATCACTCAAAGTGTCACACTTCTACAATAATAAAATCTCAATTTTTTAAAGTAATATTATTTTATTACAGATATATTATCACATTATTGGTTTTTTATTCTTAATTTATTTTAATTTATCATAATTAGGAATTTGATTTGATGATAATGACTTAGTTAAAAGGTCTGATCTTGAATTGTATTTGGATGTGCCGAAATCAGATAGAAAAATTAACATTAATTTAGATATATTAGATTTTTAAAAAGACAATCAATATTATTTTTTGAAATTTCTGCGATAGCCCGAAATATTTTATGTATTTTAGTATCTACTATTGTATTAAAAAATGCATTTAGTAACAGTGAAATAATTATTGATAAACATTGTAATACTTTAAAATATAATATTATTAAAATGTTGGTATGTATAAAAAATTTATTATATAAAAATCAAGGTATGTTTATGTTTATTATCTAGTGTTATATTTTTTGAATTAATTATTACATTTATTTATCTTTACACATTTTTTTTAAAATTTATCACATTAGAATTTGAGGAGCTCACAAAAGATGCGGTTGATCTTGATGTCAATGATTAAGATGAAGCAGAGCAATAAATTCCAACAAATAAAAAAATAATGGGATTATAATTTTGTTGATCATATATTTTGTGAATTTAATCTCAAATTTATTGCTGTTATTTGATAATAAATGCAAGTCCATACCTTTTTTTAATAGTAGTTAGTATCTATATTAATTATTGCTGTTTAATAACATGATATTAGTCATTAATTGTCATGACTTTCATAGCTTTGATTATGAAAATCACGACTGAACATATTCAAGATGAAGTATTTTGGTGCATATTTTTTGCAGATGATATTATTCTTGTTGAAAAAATTAAAGAGAAAGTTAAAATAAAATTAGAGCTTTGAAGGAATGCTCTAGAATATAAAAGTTTTCATCTAAGTAGATCAAAAACTAAATATATGAAGTGCACATCTGATCAAGAAAGAAATACTTATATTGGAGATGTGATAATTAGTGATCAAATTATCAAGAAGAGTGAGCGCTTTAGATGCCTTCGATCAATCATACAAAATGATGGTGAAATAGATAATGACATTATTAGCAGGATTCAAGCAGGATGGGTAAAATGAAAAAAAAATGCTTCAAGTGTATTGTGTAAAAGAAAAATCTCATCCAGAATCAAAGGTAAATTTTATAAAACTGTAGTAAGACCAGCGATAATATATAGTGCTGAATGCTAGCGTGCAAAGAGAAAACATACAAATAAATAAATGTTGCAAAAATAAGGATGCTAAGGTGGATGTATGGATATACACGAAAGAATAGAATAAAAAATGAGTATATCCGAAAGATTAGTATTGCACTAATTGAGAATAAACTTAGAGAAAGTCAGTTTAGATGATTTGAATATATAAATCATAGGCCGATTGAAGCTCCAATTAGAAAAATTAAGTTATTAAATTTTGTCCATGTACAAAAAGAAAGAAGAAGACCAAAAAAGACATGATAAAAAACTATAAAGAATGATCTTAATTACTTAAATTTAAATAAGAATTTAGTAACTGATAAAGCGTAATGAAAACAAAGAATTCATGTAGCCGACCCCACCTAGTGGGATTAAGGCTTGATTGTTGTTGTTGTTATAGATTTAAATGTTGATTTTTTATGTTATTTGTCATTAACATAAACTTCCTTTTTTAAGTTTATTCTCTAATTCATTTTATCTTATTTTTTCTGCATTTTTATTAGACTTTGCTCATAACATTTTTGAGGCACTTTATGTAGAATAATGTGAATTTAATTTATTTTACTTACTTTTATTGTGTAATTTAACATGTTGAATTAAGTATTGATATGAGATTATTGTCATGATTGACATTATTTGAATTTTAATATTTTTGATCATAGGTGATGAATGCATTCTTATTTTACTATTGTTATGCTTATTAGTTTGCAATTCTTTTATACAACAATAATAACAACCAATCATTAATCCCACTAAGTGGGATCAGCTACATGAATCTTTTATTTTCATTGCACTATATCAATTAATAAATTCTTATCTAGTTTTAAGTGAGTAAGATTATTTTTTATAATTTTTTACTATCATCTTTGGTCTTTATCCTTCTCTTTCTCTTTAAATATGAGCAAAATCTAATAATTTGATTTTTCTAACTGGAGTTTCAATCGGCTTATGATTTATATGTTTAAATCATCTAAGCTGATTTTCTCTAAATTTATCCTCAATTAGTGCAACACCAATTTTATCACGGGTATACTCATTTTTCATTTTATTATTTCGTGTATATCCACACATCCATCTTAGTATCCTCATTTCTACAGCACATATTTTATTTATATATTTCATTTTTGTAGGCCAACATTAAACATCATGTATCGCTGGTCTTACTATAGTTTTATAAAATTTACTCTTAAGTCTGAATAAAATTTTTCTATCACACAACATGCTAGAAATATTTCTCCATTTAATCCATTCTGCTTGGATCATGCTAATAACATCATTATCTATTTCACTATTATTTTATATGATTAATTCAAGGTACTTAAAGCGTTCACCCTTCTTGATAATTTAATCACTAATTGTCACATCACTAATATAAATGTTTTTTTCTTGACTAAATGTGCACTCCATATATTCAATTTTTAATCTACTAAAATGAAAATCTTTAAATTTTGCATTGGCTCTCTTTAGTTTTATCAATAAGAATAATATTATCTGCAAAAAGCATACACCAAAGCACCTCAATTATATAAATTGAAAGGAGAAAAAGATTTATTATAAAGATTGGTTTAAAAATCATTTCTTAAGGAGAAGTGAGAGAAATATAAAGTTGAGGTGCCACATAAGATCAATAAGAATAATATTATCTGCGAAGAGCATACACCAAGCATCTTTATTATTTCAAATCATTTCTTTAGATTCTCTTATCACATCCTTCACCACCTTATGGATGCAGTTAACAACTATCAGCCATATAAGATCAATTTTCCCATTAATGTTCAACTAACCAAGTTCTAAAATCTTCTTCTTAAATATATATCTGTTCTTATTCAAAACTGAGGATAGAATTTTAACTTATTATTCTTCTCCAATACTTTATCTCGGAATCTAAAACCATTAATCGATGTTGGGTAGTTAAACATTCACTTAAAATATAATGTACATATAACAATAATAATAAATAAAAGCCTTTATCCCACTAGTTAGAATTGGTAATATAAATTCTTTCTCTCCCTGGCACTTCATCAAAATGATACAAAATTATTCAAATTGATTTCCATTGAAGTAAATGATTTTCGAGTTTTCATTACCCAGTGGCCATCCCTAAAGGAGAACACAGAAGGAGACAGAAAGGATAGAAAATGAAGAGAAAACTTATGTGCAGACAGTTTTCTGAAGCGAAAGCGAATGCTGCAGCTTCAAAGTGCAATAAACGAAAGCAACATCCAAGCTTTATCTTCACGGCTCATGGCAGATAACTATGAAGGGGAAACATGATTGTGTTATGTGATTGACCCATGAAGAGCAGAGGCAAGCAAAGCAAAAAATGACGTGGAGGGCAAGCCAGCAGAAGATTGATTGCGTGTCACACTTATCTAATGACCCACCATGCCTAATCCTCTCTCCAACAAAGAAGACATACACAGTAGTTCGAATCAACTATAACAAAGTCGTATCTTGGTCTTCGTCTTATACGTATTTAAGAGAAATTCTGAGGTGCGCAAAACGTACAAATTGCATTCTACAAAAGCAACTATTTCGGGTATCTAATGCAATCTTCACGACGTGAAAGGGTTGCAGCTCCCTGGGTACAACGACACGATTGGTTGATACAGCTATACAAAAGCAACTATTTTGTATACTATAAAGCAGCTACTCTGTGTTGCTACACAAAGTAGCTGCTTTCATATAACGAATACAACTGTTTTGTATAGCTCGAAGCAGCTACTTTGTGTTGCTATAAGAAAGCAAGTTACACAACTATTCGTATAGCTATACGAAACGAGCTATTTTGTAGTGTTCCGTGAAAACCAGTAATACAACTAGTTTGTATAGCTACGAAAGCATGGATTTGTAGTGATGCATGAAACCAGCTAAACAATTAAAATTGTATTACAAAGCCACTTATTTTGTAGTGCTATATGAAAACCAGCTACCATGCATATACGTATGAATATATTTATAGAAGATTTGTTTATGTACGTATTTATGTATTTATGCGCACATGCATCTATGTACGTGCGTGTACCTGAATTTAACAACAAAACTTGACTAAGATGTAACAAAAAGCAAGGGTAGGAATGTGCACAACGGAACTGATGCCATGAATAACACAAAACATGGTAGGTCCATATGTTTGTCTAGGCTAGCTAAAAACCAAGTTTAAGATAACTACAATATTGGGAAGGAAACAAAATTGAGATTTCTAATAACATGTTGAAAAATGAATAAATAAATTATACAATTGAAAATAGAAACTCTCAAATTCTACTGTTCAGAGAAAATACAATTCAAAAACCTGTGATTCCTGAATGACACAGACGGATGTAATACCATTACGACATGAAGAAATTATATTCTCGACAACATGACAAAAATGAATGCAGTTCACACCATTGACTGAGTTGGGATTTTACAAAAACTCCAATCCTACTCATGCATGGCACAGGAAAATCACGAGCAAAAAATAGTACACCAAATGTAGGAAATTTACCAGCAGTCTCACTTCTGAGCCTTGGTGCCAGCAGGTTGCTGCTCATCACCCTCCACAAACCTCGGCAGGGTCAAAAGGGTGTTTGCCCGTGTAACACCCTCCAATGCTGACCAATCTCCATCCTCTGTTGCAGAGATCTCGGTGGACCTTGCGATACCCTGCAGATCAACTACACCAGAAGCTGATGACTCATGCTTAACTTCATTGATAGACGAAGCTTCCGTTGATTGCTCCTTCAATTCAGGATCATCATTATTTAGAAAAAGGCACACAACAGCACAGTCATCAACCTTGGAAGTTGGATGCTTGAACCTCCATGAGCGTACCGCATGTTGTACCAGCAAACGGGCTGCCGAGGAACGAGTAGGGGATGAGGCAATAATGTCGACCACTTCTCCGTTGGAGAGCACATCCCACACCTGTAGAATCGATGAACAGTAAACAAAGATGTTAATTCATCATAAGATAATCAGTTAAAACACAAGTTAGTGAATTTCAGTTTTCAGAAATTTGATGCCAAGGATGGGTTTCCCTATTGTGCAGTTTTGGCGTTACGGCGTTACCCCATCTGTGGCCAATACAATGAACTCGTCCTTCTCAGTAATGCGGTGATAGGAAATATCAGGCACAGATATCAGGCCGAATTCCTTGAGACAGAAATCTCCAAACGCACGAGCCATCGCCAAACCTGGGGAGTCATGGTTTGGTAGCCACACTCGTGCCACTTCTGGTTCATCCTTAAGAGCAAAAACTCTTCCCCTGCATCTTCTAATCCTCTCTGCTTCCTCTACACAAAAAGTTTCGTTTAGCATTTCACTCCATGTGCTATTAGATAGATAGCAAAAAGACTAAATTACATTTCTATTAGATCAAAAAGGAAAAACTCAAGCTATGGCAATGCCAACTTTCAAAAAAAATGGAAAAATTCAGGGCTCATCGATCGCATTCCTTTGACATAAAATGCTTACAGAAATGTCAAACTGGCCAAAATATTGATTTTATCAATAAAGGACCAAAGCTTTTTCCCTTCATTATGATTACCAGAGGCATGGAAGGGTAACAGCATACTCAAATACATGAAATCTCATCGATTCTCTAAATTTTCTGATCTATGTTAAATAGAAATGCAAACTAGAATCATGTCTTACTCTTGACGTTTCTGAGCACCTATGATAGTAAAAAAATCCAGTCATATAGTCCATTAGTAGAAAATACGACAATAAGATGGCACCAAGTGAGACGAACCAGCAAGTAAAATAATGGCAGAATTCTATGGCATTTTCACCAGGAAATAACAAAAGTGGAGAACAGTTTTAGAATAGTCACAAAGCAATTGAGACCGATTTATGTGAAATTATTAAATTAAGTAGTCCGTGCCCATCAAGATCATTAATCGGTGAAGCCGAAATAGCTTATACTTGTGCCGACTTGTCTCTCATAGTAATAGAGATATTTTTCCTATATCCATCTGCATAAGGAGCTTCAAGAAATAATAGGCGCACGCATTCTAATAGGCATTTAAACGTACATAATAAACTGTTGAGCTATCTACTGCAAAGATCAAACAAAGAAAAACATGGCTTTTGAGACAGCTCTGTGCATGAAAGCAACTGACATGCATTCCTACGAATAGTATTATCGAGAAAACCATGTTTATGAATACGCCCACATTCTATCAATGAAATTATTGTGCATATGAAGAAACACTACAAAATACTGGACATCGAAATATTGCAGGACAACAGAAACCATCTAGAAATTATTAGTGGATAATCAGGGTTGAAACAATTTTTTTCACAATAAATGCATCATTTTTGGTTAGAATCTGGTATTAAAATACTCAATTGCACAGTACTTCCTCAAGCACCCAAACTACAGACAAGGACAGCCAAAAATCAACCAGACACACTCTACAGCTTAGCTTTATGACTCCTAGAAAGAGGAAGCCATGATAAATAGAAAGTTAATTACCATATGCACATATGAGAGATGTTTTTCAATCTTAGGCATTTCCAAACACTAAATCAGCCAAAACTATCTTCCATCATCATGTTATGAAGTTTTTCTGTTTATGCAAGTAATAAGTAGGCAGCAAGTAAAAAGCCTTTAGTAAAGCTTCCATAAAAGCTTCTGACGCATAAATGAGATCAGGATAAAACCAACTGTAAATGGAAATCAAACGGGCTTGGTTCAATGCACCTGGTAGTGGTCTCTTATAATTAATTCAACAACATGAAATCTCTCAACTTCCAGATATTATATGCAGATGAACCTGTAATAGATATCCTCAAATATCTTAAATCAAAATTTAAAATACCATGAAAAAAAGGTGATCAAAGTTACTAGTTTCAACAAACATACTGCATTTATTCTAGCAATCAATTATTTCTACAAACATACCTTATGATAAATATAGAAAAGTAAGATACTAAACCATATTAAAATTTTTATCATCAGACTTCATAGTTCCTAAGTTATTTTCGAGTTGGCCTTTTTACTAATATAATAAATAGCACATAACTGAGTTCATCAGAAATAAAGGAAATATTAACATGCCACCATATATGTGCTAGAGAGGATCATGATTGCAACTACAACAATATTAAGAATAACAACAAAGTCATATCTAATGCAACTAGGAGAAAAAAAGCTTCCAAGAAGAATAGAGGATGCAAAGCAGTATAGAAAGAGAGAATGGGAGTGGTTCATACTAGGAAGATTTGGCTTGAGATCCACAGTCAGTTGAACTGCAATCAAGCAGTTGTTGTTGTCTCTAGTACCCAGAACAGCTCTTGAATCTCCAATATTTCCAATCACAAGATTTCGACCCTATGCCAATAGTTAAAGCACGAGACAAGTGGTCAGTAAAATTAGAGTATTGACAGCAATTCCTTCCAGTTACAAAATATTTTACCTGTTTTACTAAGGTGACTGCAGTTGTCCCACTGCAAAAGCAATCAATGTTTGGATGCAGTTTTAGTTCTTTATCCATAACCTCAGATGCCTTCAAAAATGACTCCTTCAGTATTTTGAAGACCTCTGGAAGCTTCTCCTCATTTATTTCCACAGAAGCCCTTGATTCATCTTCAAAACAAACAGATGTTTTTACCTCTGAATTCATGCTACAAGCTGTGCTAATGCTGTTTTGTCTTAGTTCATCACTGCCCAGGTTCACTTCCCAATTAGCACTCAATTTCAGAGGGAGAAAATCTCTCACCCTCTTTGCTACCATATGTCCATAGGGTCCATGGCCATCAAAGACCCCACAGAAAATAGCATCTGCTTTTGAACCAAAGTTCTGCAAGCAAACAATATATTTTCACTACAGTTCAACAACGCAAATAACTTTAAAAATTAGAAATATGTAAGCATTCAGAAACTCATGTAAATACTAGGTCGCTGAAACACCATGACAAGGATGTCAATGGAAAATAAAATAAAAGAATGAAAAATCTCAACAACCCTGCTAGTTTGAAAATGAGTTAACAGGGTTATTGAATAAAAATACAAGTTATCCGCAACATGAAAAATCTCATATCTTATATTTGCTAATTATCCCAACAGCATCATGGCTTTGTTACATATAATAATACAAATTCTTGTTACTGGTAAACTCTAGTGAATGTGAAGAACCATTTCAATTAGTTATTTTAAGCCATAATTCTGAAAGATAATATTGTGCACAGTGCTTCCAAAGAAAAACACAAAATAACAAAACAGTGTCAATGAGAGCTAAGTGGACGAGAAAAAATCCAAATCCAAATCCAAACAGTCACAATGAGATACTTCAATAACCTTTATCTAAAGCCCAAAACAACTACAATGAGAGCTAAGTGGACAAAAATTTTACCTCCCAAACAATCATGGCATCCTGGTTGATCCCTTTCCTTCCTTGCTGGGTGAACAGTGATGCTACACTGCAGGCACCATTGAGAAACAACCGCCCTGGAACCCGATGGATTTGGTCCTCTCCTCCAGTCAATGAACCATGTCTCCTTCTTACCCCCTTCTTTTGGTTTTTCAAACCTAGCCCCGGCGACCCCCGTCCCGGAGACGACGGCCTCCCGCCGCCGCCTCCTTCCGACGAAAGGCAGGACCCCATGCTGAGGGCCCTGAGAATCCCCAGTATACACTCCAGAACAGCCAGACAGCCGACACCTCTATTTACCACTTGCGGCTCCGTCGAACCCTCCGGCGAAAACCCCCTCTTCTCCTCTAGCTCGAGGCGACCTCGGAGAATCCCTATCCAATCCGATCCGCCAAATCTACCAGAAATCTTTTGGAGAGTCGCCTCTTTTCCTCCTCAAAACTCCAAAAATTCGAAGAAAGACCCCAAACCTCAGGGATTCGCCTCAAGAACGATTTTTTCTCTTGCGAATCAAACAATAAAAAGAACCCATTCACGGAATCGATAGAAAGCGAGAGGTAAGGGATTACCCCGCGTTGGAGGAGAGGGGAAGTCGGCCTCGGCACACGGAGGAAGCTAAGGAACGCATGGAAGCAAGAAATCTATCTATCGGCGAAGAACCAAACGGCAAAGGAAAGAATTTGCTTTCAAACTCGTCGTCCAAGAGCTCCTTGACCAGAGATTTCTGTTCTCCAATAATCCAATTTCCTCTCCCTCTCTCTCTCTCTCTCTCTCGCCTTATTCTGATCTCGTGGCGCCCTTCCGCACACTACTTATCAGAGTTTTCTCCAACTTTTTCCCACTCACGGCCTTCGTTTTTCCTTCCCTCGCCCATTTTAATATGTTTTTCATTATTATGATAACAAAATGGGATAATTATGCACAGATCTCTAAATTTAATACTTAATAACACACAAATTTATATTTTTTAAAATTATAACAAGTCCCTGAATTTTAATAAATTATCAAATAAGTCTTTTTTATTTTTTTACTTATTATAATTTTTAAATTTACTATTTTACCCCTCCAATCTCTCTCCCCTCCCGATCCTCGTGCACGCGCGAGGCCGCGCGGCATGCGCGGAGATTGGGAGGAGAGAGAGACCGCCTCTCTCTCTCCTCCCGATTCTTGCACGGTGTGCGCGACCCACTGATGGTATAATGGTAAATTTGAGGGGTAAAATGGTAATTCTAAACTTTTTTAATAATAAAAAAAGACTCATTTGATAATTTATTATTTGATAATTTATTAAAACTTAAGGACCCTGATGTTAAATTTTAAAAATATAAGCTGGTGCATTATTAAGCATTAAACTCAATGTAGTTATTCCTAAAAATTATATATATGTTTTTTGTTGAATTAAAGATTAAAATATCTTCTTTTACATATCTTTACGGTAGATATTAAAAATTACACTTAGGTGCCTGAGTTGCGCTCATCTTTAAATCAGATCCATTCTGTTCTTCTGAAATCCTTCTCCTAAAAAGACTTTTTTTCTGTTCTTCTGTTCTGTTCGTTTAAATAAAAATGTTTGTGTTACTCTCAATTTTTTTCTTTTTTTCTTCAAATATTTTTCTTGCAATCTATTTCTCTTTTAAATCACTATTCTTTTTTTCTCTTCTTTTATATATATATTTATATAAAATGATTCATAAAATATAATTTTGTGTAAAAAGATGAACAAAATCTCAAAAATCAGATGTAATTAACAAAGTAGAAATGCAATATGTTTTGGGCCATTTACAACATGTGAAACATGCCTGAAATATCTATAAAAAAAAATATATGCCTAAAATGAAAGCATACCTACTTTGGAAAAAATAAAATAATTTTTTTTAAAGGAAATGTTTAAATTCATTTGTGCCTTCGCAAGTCAAAAAGTGATCATTATTATTTTCAAAGGAAAATAACATGCTTATCAATAAAATTTATTTATTTTAAACATTTAATATTTAAATATTTAATAATATATATTAATCATAAAAATTATAATCTTTATTATATATATAATATAATTTTATAATATAACTTATGAATAAGTTATAATTTTTATTATCAATATATAATATTATAAATTTAAATATCAAATATATAAAATAATTAAATTAAGATACGAAATGGGAGCACAGTAGCTTCTCTCATAATATAATTTGGCAAGAAAATAATTAATTTGTAATTAAATACGAATATATTATTTTGCATATATGCATCGCGTCTCCATCATCTGTGGTACCTAATTTGTTTTTCCGTTTATCATAATGTATATTGTTCCTGTGTCGCGCATCATACTCATTTGAGAAGTGAAATTTAATTTTTTGAAAGTCCGATACAAAAATTAGTGAAAAAAATTGAGATTAATTTCACTTTTAAGTCCATTTGCCTAAATTTCATTTTAATGAAAAAAAAAACTAAATGGATTATTTGCAACTTATTTTTTTTCATTTTTTTCATTTTATTTTTAAAATTGTTTGCTAGTTTAAAACTAAATGAATTGTTTTCCCTCTCTCTCTTCCCTCAATTCTCACAAGAATTTTATTTAATTATTTGCTAGTTTGAAGTTTAATTTATTCAAATCTACACATATTAATTTTATTATTACAAAAAAAATTTGAAAAGAGAAAAATAATAAATAATCACAAGACTCAACACATAAAGTATTTAGAAAATAATATTATATCTTTTTTCATGTGTTATATATAAGCTTTTTAAAATATATGCTACTTTATCAAAACTAAATAACTTCTCATTATTTTCTAAAATATAAAAAATAAAACTTAAATGCGTAGAAATTTGGATGCATCATAAAGAGGATATTAATTATTTATTGTACTAAAAATAATGGCTTGCAAATAAATTTTTAAGACTATTAATGCCTAATTAAAGAATTTGATTGTCAAAAAAAAAAGTAAATATTCATTTATTTAAAGAAAAAAGGTTTTTAAAAAAATAAAATAATATTTTATATCATATTGTGCACAAATTTTAATATTAAATAATTATTTTATTTCACTTCTAATATAATTTTTAATATAACTAATTAATTTTATTTTACATCATACATATTTTTCAAAAAAAATT
>JAEMOT010003204.1:7837-51634 GCA_019297695.1 Apostasia ramifera | reverse complement strand
TTATAATTTTTTTTTTAAATTATCTTTTTTTCTATGACCAAACGGACTCTTGTTTGGTTCATAACCAAATTAGGAATGACCATTTTTTTAATTTTTTTTAAAAAAAATATCGTAACCAAATTAGGAATGACCATTTTTTAATTTTTTTTTTAAAAATATAAATATTTATTTATTTATTATATTAGTATCATTTTAATCCTGATTTTAACTTTTGTACCAAATAAGGCCTAAATTGTATCGGAGCCCTTGAGGTTGATGCAAATTGGTCTCAATTTTTAAATAACTTGACTTAGGTCTTTGAGATTGTAAAAACTCCATAATTTTAGTTCTTTTTTAGGAACTCATTATTTTCACTAATTTTTTTCGATAAAAAAAATACAAAATTTGATCATGATTTACTAATTTAAATCATTTATATATTTTAAAAAACTATTCATCCCTTTGTTCTCATCAATTTTTAAAAATTTAATAAAAATTTAAAATTTAATCTCTCTCCTTTCTTGTTTTCTCTATACTAAAATTTTAAAATTAAAAAAAATATTAAAATTAATATTTTAAAAATATAAAAAATTAATAATTGAAAATAATCTTACAGTATTTTAGTAAAAAAAATTTAATAACTTATCTTAGTTAGAATAAAAAATGTAATATTTTAGTAACCACAACAACTCTAAAATTTTTTAAAAAATAAAAATTTATTTATAATGTTTTTTTGACCTTATGGCCCTGAATGCAAATTACGATATGGTATCACTAATGGGAAATTATTATTAAAAAAAAAAATCACTTGTGGGAAATTATTATGGGCTACTATGCTATGAATAAATTTTGAAAATAAACCTGCTCCAACGATGTCTCGAGGAACACGAGCAGATTATATTTAAATATCAGAAAAATAATTAATTAATAAACGAAAGACTTAGAATAACNTATATATATTATTTATTTATTTATAAAATTGGTGGAGCTTCGATTAATTTTTCATCGACTTTTAGCTTAAAGCAAATATGCATAATGACTTGATGTATACATGACCTATTATGAACCCGTCTATGATGAAATAAGCTGCCACCAGTAGTAAAAATAGTATGGAGTCGATTTTACAATTGCAAAGAAGTTAGGCCATCAAAAATTATAGTGACCCCTCCGTTTTATCGTAATATATGATCATATATCATATACCATATAGCTGCCCTTACTTGCTCAGACATAACCTAAAGTAGACTTAACTACATCTCGGGAAATTGGGATTCTATCATCCCATGTGGGTTCCCCTCCCTCCTCGGGATAGATCAAAACCAACTTTGAATACTCCGTATTAGCAAACTGTGAGACTAGTGCAGCAACAGTTCTTGGCTACTACTAGGGAATCTTCCTAGAAATAGTGGGCACTAGATTGGTCACAAAGAGTAGTCAAAGAAATGAAAACCAAAGGGACTCTAGAGACGACAAGATTGGCTAATACCCTGGGAGGTAAAGTACAAGTCTTATAACCGGAAGGAAATTCTACCATGCATTATTATAGGAGACATTCTACTTTCACTACATGGAGCCATTAGAAGCAGCTTACCGCCTGAGCTTCTTAGTTTTTTGAGTGTCTTTAAGGCATATAGAATTACATATGTATATAAATCTGTCAATAAGGCAACTAACTTTGTTACTTCCTCTAACTACATAGCTAATATAGGATAGAATAAAGATACATATCTTCCACTTAAGTTTTGCACGATACCCTTGAGGATCGGAACTATTATACTAAATGTACTTGCTTTGCTTTTTATAATATCTTAGGTTCCGATCAAGTTTCAAAAAAAAAAGTTCATATAATTTCTTGCTAATCATTGAATCACAATGTTCATTCCAAAATGACTTCAAGGTAGTTCCAATAAGGAAAGACTTAATCTAAATTATTTTCGAGTTAATTCAATATACTATCGTTGATGTTAAATACAAAATGTGGAACTTTAAGCTTTAAGTGATACGAGAGGGCTTAACTCGGTGCGATTTACATATATTTACATGAATTATAGACGGATCTTAACTATCCTTCCATTGAATGAGGAGATCTAGTTATTAATGTTGATTTTGATCATAATTGTAGATAATTGATCACGAATGTTGATTAGTGACAAAATATATTTTCATTGTATATTAAAATCATGTATCTATCGAGCAATATTTTTTATTTAATGATCGAATTAAGTAATATTGGACAACTTGAATCGCTTACAAAGATTTGGTTGATCAAAATTTTGATTTACGAATAAAAGTGCCTCTCGGAGATGTTTTTTTTCATTTAATTTTGTACAATGTGTTGACTTTTTTTTATTTTGTCACTGGTCCGACTCTTATCTTACCACATATATGGTTGACAAATGAAATAAATTTTTGTTTTTCATATTTAGAAAAATAATTACATAAAAATAGGGATGTGTGAATTAGGACACGTGGAAAATCCTAACATTTATTATTTTTTCGTCCTCAATTTCTTTTATAAAAACTTAATTATCACTCAATATGAGTTAAATTTTGAGTTGGGCGTGAAATCTATATATTTCGAGTCAATTTAGATTTGACGATTACACTCCAATCAAACTAAAAGGTATTGATAAAACCCAACTCATCCGATCGTCGGATTAAGATATAAATCAGAGTAAATTATTGAAAAGTTATTAAAGTTTACTTATAATTATATTTTAGTCTCTAATATTTTTTAAAATCTTTCACTTAAGTCTTTGGAGTTCAAATAAGGACCTAATAGGAACTTATAGTTTTAATTAGTGACAAAAATAAAAGAATTTAATAAATATACAAATTAAAGAATAATTACAAATAAAGTATAGGGACTTATCAGTAATTTACCTTGAAATTAATTGAACTCTAACCGCTGGCTTCTAACTGTTCCTAACGTTTGTATTTTGTGCGCCTTCGGTCCACGGACATCAGACAAGGCGTGGAAAACGTGGTTGTAATATTTTAATAATTTGAGTGATAAAAAATAATAATTACAATAATAATAATAATAATTTGAAATGAAATTTTTTTAAAATAATTTAATAATTGAACGTGGGTATAAGTTAAACTATTAAGTTCGCCCACATTTATTATGTCACACAGAGATTCAAGTCGAGATCTAAGCGAAAACAATTGAAGCTGCGTCGGCGTCACAAATTCGAGTGCAAGTCATCGAAACATCAAGATCAAATTCTCCCCTTGAAAACAATCGACCCGACTTTCAGTTCATATTATATCATCAGATTCAATTTGACAAACATAAAGTCGAACAATTCTGACACTACTGTTGGACCTTTTGTTAATAGATCAAAAAAATTATTTTCGCCTTAAAAAATATTATGTACAGTGTCGTGATATTATTTGATTTGATTTTGTCAAAATCAAGTTTCACAATTTTGCGCAAAAGACGCCTCAAGATTTTAAAGCCTCCATGAGGATCGATAAAGCTAAAACGGATCATACTCGAGTATATCAGCTCAACTTAAATATGTATCGACTTGGATTCGGTCTATTAATCCTAACTTATATTTTAATTATTGTAAATTACATTCAGGTTTTTGAGTTTAAGGTTTAATAACGTACAGGTCCACGTTATAACATCGGGGTCCCTTAGTTTTAAAAAATTATCAAATTGATCCTTTTTTATTTTTTTATCATTAATTTTTTTAAAAATTACTATTATACCCCTCCCCTCTCTCTCTCCTCCCCGATCCCCCGCATGCCGTCGGTAGGGGTGGGGAGGAGAGAGGGAGAAGGGTATAATGGTAATAAATTTTTAATAATAAAAAAAAAGAAAAATCTATTTGATAATTTATTAAAACTCACGGACCCGATGTTATAATTTTAAAAAGCTAAATCTGTGTGTTATTAGGCCTTAAATTCAAGAACTTGGGTGTAATTTATCTTTTTAATTATATTCGATTCAAATTGAAATGTAAATTTATTTCGAAATGAATGACTGGTTTAGGATTTTAGGAATTTTAATGGATGTAGTTTTCAGGTCTTTTAATTTGAAGTAGACCTTTTGAAAATGAGATGAAAATGATATTAAAAAAGAGAAAATTAGAAGAAAATAAGACAGAGAAATGTATGATGAGCATAGCATCACTTTTTTGCTCCTTTTTTTTTTAAAAAAAAATACACTTAACTATATTAATAAATCATAAATAATCTCAGGGTGATCATGATGTTGATAGTGCTAGTTAAAAATTATCAAAAAAAAAAAAAATAGTGCTACTTAACATCAAAGATGCAAATTTTTTTAGAAAAAAATATGATATATATATATATATACATATTTATTTATTTATTTATTTATATGTGTGTGTTTATAGAAATGTAAAACAATTTCAGGAAAATGGAAAATAAACAAATCAAAATTAAAGAAATAAAATAAAAATATGATCAAAAGTGAGGTCCTTGGATTAAATATGAGGAGATATCTCCAACCAACATGTAAAAATAAGAGGAAAAATTGCTGATAAGTAGTCTCTATAATGTATTAATAATAATTAAATTTTAGTTTATATTTTTTTTGATTTTTTTTTAGAATTTAAAATAAAGACTTAAAAGTAATGCAAAATAAAAACATAATATATTCTTGTTGTTTTAAAATAAGAGCTCAAGTAAAAACTTTTAAAAAATATAAGCTAAAAACATAATTATAGGAAATTTATGGTAACTTATCAGTATTTTTTTTTCTTTATGAGGGAAATTAGAAACTCTGAGCCATTGCACAATTTCCACCAAGTTAATTTATTATCAAGTATATAACTATAAAAATAAAGGCATTGTTTATTATTGAAGAGAATATTACAAATCAGTTCTGAGTACGGGTGGCAAAATGGTTTGGCGGGTCGGGTTCGGGTCGGGTTCGGGTCGAACCCGAATCCGATACGACCCAAATAGCTTCAATCCGAACCCGCCCATTTATTAAATGGGTCAAAATTCATGACCCGAACCTGACCCGATTAATAAATGGGTCAGATTGGCGGGTCGATCCGATCTATTTATTGAGTATTTTTTGATAAATGCCCAACTCAAACACTATCCGACCCAATTATTTCTAGCTCGTACCCGACCCGTTTAATAAATGGGTCAAAATTCATGACCTATACCCGAAATTTGCAGATCAGGTTCACAGGTCGGGTCATATATTGCCACTCCTAGTTCTGAGAAAGAAATTATAGTGAACTACTTTATAGAATCTTAATGTAAGAATAATTTCTCGTAGTTATCACAAATCAAGCGAGTGCTTTGATTTTCTTATCTCGTAGAATTTTAAATTTTTTATAAATTTTAAAATAAAAATATTGCATAAAAATTATTTGTTACTGTAATTAAAATTAAGTTCACAAACAAACACTAATAGGAGTTTTATGCCATTCCCCTCACTCTATTAATATGTTGCATTAATTTTATTAAGGTTAAAAAAAAATATCAAATTTTTTTTTTTATTAAGATTTTTAGTCAATACCTAAAAGTTTCATTTGACCATTAAAATTGATATTTGATTGAAGGATGTACCCATCTTCATAGAATGCAATTTGATTACTCTTATTTTGAGATATATATATTTATAATTATTGATATTATTTAGTGATATTTATCACCAAATTAGTGATATTGTTTATTCAAGTTCCTTTGAGATATTTATAATTAATCTTGTTAATCATTAGATTTATCTTTTTAATCTTAATTATACACATATGTATGTGCATAATACAATGAGATTAAAATACGTGAAAAATGTTAAAAACATATACGTGATATATATAGTAGAACTTCAAATAATCGTATTTAATGATGACCTGAATTTACGATGAAACTTTCCTTCAACGATGAATGGTTCAATTTCAATGGAGTAATAAATTTTAGATACAATTATATATTTATGATTTAACATTCAACTACAATGACTATCATAATAGTTTAAAATACTCCACTTATATTCTCAATCTATTGCCACAAATAAAAAATTATTAGCAGTAATCTAAAATACTAACACTACATTACTTCAATAGAATAGAATATCATTGAAATAAAATTATCATTTTAAAAAGAATATAATAATAAATTTTTTTTTACTTGAATGAAATAAAATATAAAATTATAAGTGAATAACAAAGAAAAATACTAAAATACTTATGAGTACGACTTAATAAAATTTTATGTTATTTATTATTATTAAATTTATATAAATAATTAGATGAATGCTAATTATATGTATACATAATATATATATATAACGATACATATATGTATATGTACATGTATATGTATGCGTGTGAAATAATACCTACGTATATATATATATATATGTGAATAATAATAATTTTAGAATAACAATTTTAGCTTACAAGGAATAGCTATTACTTGAATCGAGGGAATGAACGACTATTCGGTAAAATGTGAAGTAGAAATTCCTATGAAATAATTATTTTATTAAAGTAATTATTTGGAATAAGTACTATTCTTTAAAGAATATGAATAGAATAATAATTCTATCCAAATAAATATACCTTAAAGATCACGTCTACTCATTATAAAAGCATTATTCATCGAAATAGATCATTAAAGTCATCTAATTATATATTATAAAAACATGAGAAACCCGATGTGGTTTTTTTTCCTACTGCAAAGCCGGCTAAAATTTGTAATTGATCGTACTCTCACTCTCTAGAGTTCAAGAGAACTCTTTATGATACTCTCTAAAGAGCACTTCAAAACATAAAGCTTATTTGCGTTGTAGTTTATTTTTCTCATGCGGGTTTCCCCACAAAAGTATGTTTCTCCTTTATCTTTTTTCTTCATACTATTTCATCGGACATTTGTATGCTACCATTCATCGATGGCCTCGGCTTGTGCCAACTATAGCAAACTCTAAGATTTTGATTTTAAGTCTAGTTTGATTTGAGTCTGCAATCTATTCGATTTTTAGACATTTTTCGAATTGAAATGAGCCTTGTTTTAAATCTTATTTTTTTATTTAAATATTCATTTTACAAATAGTATATATTATATAAAAATTTTTAGTAAAACACATATGTATTATATATGTATTTATATATAAATGACTTAAATATATGTATTTTATACAATACATTCATGTAGATAAAATACTTGATATTATTTTGCAAAGCTTGCATACGTATTATTATATAAATATCGAGTTGATTTAAAATTGGCTCAATTTTATTTCGAATGAGTTAATTTCAAATTATAAAAAAATCAATTTCAAATTAGAATTGAACAAAATATAAATGAGTTTTAGATGTTTAGCTCACTCACGCCAACAAAGCTCAAAAAAATTTTAAAAATGAATTTGTGTCTGTTTAAAAATAGTTAATCTAGGACAAATTATGTCTAGATAATTGAATTTAGCATATAATATTATATAAATTATGATTCTTCATTGATAACATCAGGGTATTTAATTTTTGCTATAATTGTCAAATTATTTTTTTATTATTAAAATTTTTTAAATTTATTAAATTACTTATTTCCTCCTGGCACCGATCGCCGGCGGAGGGGGTGGAGTCGTCGCCCGACCTCTCTTCTCTCCGTCTCACCCTTTTCCCGTGTTGGCTCTCTCTTTTATCGGCAGGTGGTCAATCTTCCCTGTCCATTAGCAGTAGAGAGAGCTAGCTGCAAGGGAGAGGGCGAGATTAAAAATAAGGGACATTTATGTGATGGATACAAAAATTAGGCTAATTAATTTACTGATTTCACGATAAATCTTAAAATATTACAGATATCACATCTAAAATAGCTATTTTTTCATTTTTCACATCCTGCAGTAAATTCTATTAGAAGATTTAATCATAGTTAAATCTCAATAAAATCTCAGCCATTGATCGCATCGTTTAACCATCGACCTTCATGTTAGGGCATCACGGAGCTGCATTGTTTCCGGCGGCAACGTATTCACGCGAGCATCACTCAGATGTTTGCATCTTCTTCTTACGCAGGCATCGCGAGCGGGCATCAGACCTTTTTGAAGCCGATGACGACAGAATTCTGTAGCTGCAAGTGAGTTAATTTCATATCCACCATTACCCTCTGAGTGATGCTCGCGTGAATACGCGGCTGCTGGATCCAATGCAGCTCCGCAATGCCCTAACATGAAGGTCGATAGTTAAACGATGCGATCAATAGCTGAGATTTTGTTGAGATTTAACCATAGTTAAATCTTCTGACAGAATTTAATGCAGGATGTGAAGAACGAAAAAATAGTTGTCTTAGATATGATATCTATAATATTTTAAAATTTATGGTAAATTCCGTAAATTAGTCTAATTTTTGTGTCCATCATAAAAATGTCCTTAAAAATAATTTAGTAATTTAAAAAATTTTAATAATAAAAAAATTGAACAAAAACTCATTTAAAGATTATATTAGAAATTAATGATTTTAATATCAATAATTTAGAATTTTAAATTTATGCAATATTATTCTCTAACTTTAGGCACCCAAATGTAATGTACCCTTTAATCTTTCAAATAATTCAGTAATCAAATAAATTAAGGATTTAATTCAGTAATAGGATAACCTAGTCAATTAATTAAAGTTAAATCTCTTTCTGAACTACTTTTTCTTTTTAAAATATAATGAAAACCTTCACATCAAAAGAGCTGCCTATTCAATATATTATTAGTGATGTTCTTCTCATTGATGTTGTCTTTATGTATGCCAACTCATCCTCTTAATATTCTCATTTTTTTTAATATTTATTTATATTTTATAGTTCAACTTTTAATATAATATAATATTATTAATTTTACTATTATTTTACATAATTTAATTTTAAATTTAAATAATTATTTTCTATAATACTAGATGTGTTCTTTTATTTAATTAATTCTACTAATAAAAATTTTAATAAGAATAGATGAGTTAATAGATTTTACTATTAAAATTAAATGAAAAATAATTATTTAATAGAATTTAATAAAAAGAAATAATTTATGCAACCAATCACACTCAGTAAAATAAAAACTTATAATTGTTAAACTTTATAATAACTTTTCTATACATAGACAGACGATGCAGACTTTTACGGTTGCAATCTTATCGGTTCTCTTTTGAGATATTTCCTCAGTTAATAACTTAATTCTAGTTCATCTTATTAATATTGAAAAAAAAATGCCAGAAATCATTGAATCACAAAAAATTATATTAAATTCAAACATGCCGCGCTATATATTTGACAAAATATCAACGCATTAACGTGTCTCAATGCAAGACCCAAAATAGCTTTGAACAAGAAATGAGACACAACTAAATGTCATTTCAATTTCATTACTATTTTTTTTTTGCTCTTTTTCTTTTTCTTTTAAAATCATATTTATGTTTCATATGGATGTTTTACAACTTGGTTCAATCATTTTACATTTTATTATTATAATTATAATAATTTTGCATAAAAACATTTTACTTCATATACTATTATTTTTATGCTTGGTTGAATATATTTTTTTTCTTTATATAATTTTATATGAAACATACAAATATTTATTAAAAAAAAAAAGACTACACAAAAAGAACATTTAAGTCCCGTTTAGTTTAAAATATTTTTTTAACCTAATATAAATTTTAATTATAAAATTAACTTTATTGCACATTCAATACAAATACAAATCTTAAAATCAACTTTATTTCACATTTCATGCACTTTCTAATATCAAAATATAATTTTTTTATATTAAATTTTAAAAATAAATTTAAATTTTTATCTCATTTAAAAAAAAAAAAAAACTCAAACCAAATGAGACTTTAACAGCATTACTCTCCTCATTTCTTGATTGGCATGCCACAAGACTATTAAAAAACATATTTAACATACAAAATGGAATTATCAAAAAAAAAAAAAAACATACAAAATGAACAATAAAATATAATCTAATAAAAGAAATTATCTGCACATTCTTATTAAAAGCAAAACAATTTCTATTTTTTCAGCTTAGATCCACAACAGATCTAAAGAAAGGAATTACATTTATTCCAATTAAATCTTACTAACATTACCAATTTCATAGCAAAATTGACAGAAAACAAATGCACATCCCCAAGACCTCTTCTTCAGCTGAGCAGTTAGCTACATAATGGACTCTAGCAACTAAAGATGAGTAATTATCGTTTAATTACTGATTTCAAACAACTCACCAGTTCCGAGTCCAATAATAGGGAGCCATGTGGTGCTGTGCGGGCAGACAGGGCCCACACAGCACCCAATACTCTTAACGGCATTCGCCTTGAGAGCCTTGGCGTCCTCGAGATGTATTCGTTTTTCGGCGCGGGCCCTTGTCTCCATCAGTGTCTTCGGCATGTCGTTGACGAAAGAGTCGTACAACTCCCTGGGCAGAATGCTGTGGACGAAGATCATGGTCGATCTGTCGTCGGTAGTGTCTTTCGTCTCTACGTTCATCTTCGAGAACCGGTCCACGTAGTTGCGCAACGATTCATCAGGGGCCTGCTTTATCTGCCAGAGCTCATGGATTGTTCGGGAAGTAGTCCTTGAGGTTCCGAATTTGGTGCGGAACTGCTTGGAGAATTGCAGGAAGCTTTGGATGGAGCCCTGGGGGATTTCGTCGAGCCAATCCAGCGCCAGGCCCGTCAGAGTATTCCTGAATAGACGGCAATTGTATGCGTCTGAGACAGGGTCGCTCGTCGCCAGGGCGTTTTCGAAGCGCTTCACTGTTTATTCTGCGCTTAGCATAGATATTTTGTATTTAGGGGGCGTTTAGTTCAATGTTATCTTGGTACTATGTTATGTAATCTAAATATCATGATATTTAGATGTCATCTTTTAATTAATAATTTTATAATTTAATAGAAAATTCTTTGTAGATGTCATTAAACCAAACAATTATTTTCTCTAGATAATATCGTACCAAACGCCCCCTTAGTATGAATATTTTTCCACTTAGTACAAATATTTTTGCTTAATGTATGATATGCCAAGAAAAAAATATCTATACCAAGTAAAAAAAAATTTATACCAACCAAAAAAATATTCATGCTAAGCACAAAAAATTTAAACATATGGGTGTTGGGAGCAACGTGGACCCCGCCTGAGCACATGACACCCTATTATTGAGTTTCGAACAGTTTACCAGGTAAGCTTTTCTAAACTCAATAATTTTTCATAAAATATACATCACAAGACAATCTATCATTCAGAAGTACTTCAAAGGATCCTCAACTCACACTAACCAAAAAAAAAGAAAAAAAAAAAGATCCTCAGCTCAAGGACCAAATAATGTACACTGTAAAGGCAGACAAATTCCCTCTCCATAGAGATTACTGGCTGTAAAACAAAAACAGCGGAGATTAATAACAATCAGAGAGTGCTTGAAGATGCCTTGACAAAAAAAAAATGAACAGATCTTCTCAAGAAAATAAAGATTTTCAATATTTTGAGTAAAATACCAAAGAAATTGGAGTAGATAAAAAGTTAGACAAATTTACCTTAGGAGAATAAGGAACAGCAATGGAGAATAGTTCAATTATCAATTTCATTCCATTTAATACATAATCAGCTAATGTTATAGTTTACAATGCTAATATTGAATACTCATTTTGGCAATTTGGACGAACATAAGCCCACACCTTTGGACTATGAGTGGAGTAAAATAAATATATATAGTTCAACTGTGAGGTAAAAATAAAGTAAAATAATTAGCCTTTGGACAATTAGTGAGGTCAAAAGAAAAATTAAAAACATAATGAAATATTTCAACTAAAACATATTCATTCTAACAAAGTGAACTAATATGTTTACTGACCTAATAACTCGAGAAAGAACCTTGCGTTTATGAAATATTTGACTGTTCATTCCTTCCTTGTTACTGTTGTTGCAGTTGTTCATTCCTTTCTTCTTGCTTGAAATTAGCTTTTTCCTATTTCAAGAAGTGTAGATATAAATATCAATATTTAGTAGTAATAAAAACAGCAAACAAACTAACAAGGGAAATGCCAATGGGAGAAGTTGAATGCCACTTGATAGCTTTCAACCCTTTCGACATAGGAAAAAAATGACAGCCTTATAAAATTTAGATAATTAGTTTGTAATGCTAAAAATTATGTAGGATGTGATATAAAAGTAAATTCTATATTCAAGTTTATGTTTGAGGTGAATTAAAATGAATTTTAATATTATAAATTACCATAAGAGGAGGGAAAGGGAAAAAAGACAAGCCATGGCTTTTTTTGCTTGTTGCCAAACTGGGTTAGTTCTTTTGGGACACTATTTTGGCGAATGTAACCTTATATTGATATTTGCGAATGAAATGAATTAAAGTTAGTTTGTTATGCTAAGATATGTGTATGATATGGGATAAACTTGATGGTTATATTGATATATGTAGATGGATATAAAATAAAATTAAATTTTTTACATTGAAGCTTATATTGGATGTGAAATAAAAATATTTTTTTTTTATCAAGAATTGGTATCACTTAGATGTGACTTTTTGGCCAAGATGACTAGCTTTTTTAAGATGTTGCCAAAAGGATTCTAAATATGAGGAGCAACAGTACTTATCCATCTATCATATATTATGCACATGCAAACACCAAAGCTCTTTGAGACTCCACATGGAACTCTGGGCAAGACTCATAAGCGAAGTCAAACAGCACGTAAGATGAAAAACTAGTGTACCAAAGTCCTATTTATTTGAAATGAGATTCACACACCGGCAAATATGAAACTATGTTGGCAGATCGCATACTAAGTGCAGCAAAGCTCTCCCTGAGGAGAAATTTCACCATAAAACCTAGGTTTTATTGTGGTTCAACTAACTCATTATCATATGAGTTCCTTGGCATGAAGTTCATGATATAACTCACTTTTTATTGTGGTTATATTGTAAAAAACTTTTGTAAGAATATAAAATTATTCTTATACCAACAAATAAGCTTAAGCTTTTGGTTTAGTAACTAGAGATTTAGCATATTATCAAAGCCAAAAATCTCAAGTTCAGAACCTAGAAACCACCAATTTATCTCTACTAAGGTTGGGAAAAAATGGCTTATGCTGAGCAGCTTCCACACTGCAAACAAATTAGCATACACTTGAGGAGACCTATAAGCATATAAAATTATTTTTGGATCATATCCTACAAGCTTTATCTTTTAGGTCAGTTGGTAGCCACTAGCCAGAGATCCAACACTTTTTATGAATCAAATTGATCATTTGACTTGAATACAAATGGCATTAGAACTGTAGTGCCCGGTTCAACTAGGCCAAAAATGATACAAGCTACTAAGCAAACAATAAGCTATTAGAAAATTTCTTTCTTTCCAACAAACAAAAAAAAACTTCTAAAAAATATACATTACATATAGATTGCATTGAATTTGTTTGCGCTAACATTGAAGTGGAAAGTAAGTTGATAATGAACAAGATCGTAATTTCACATCCTCTTGATATATAACAAATATATGATTTTAGATTATATTTGTGGTCACACTGCTATCAAAAGGCCAAGTATCCTATACCCAGGTTGCAGATTGATGCATCCTTGGTAAAAACCACAGAAAGGAAAGACAGATAACATGAGTTTGGATTAGTGATAACCAGCATAACGTATAATGAAGTTGAGCTGCCTTTTGATGAGGCAGAACTTCCAAAGACTTGATCTGGAAGTCTAACCTTGTATTATCCACTGAAATTCCTACTAGAAAATCTAGGTTCCCTAATAATGTAGCCCAAAAAAATTATGCACTTCTATTGGTTGGCATAATGAAAAATCATTTCATTTTTTTAGTTGAAACTTTCAGCATATTTTATGGCATTTTCACAAGCAAACTTATCTAATCCCGCAATGGATTGTTCATGGAACTACTATAGAGATTCTTCCGACCACGCAAAATTAATAAAAATTCTCTCGCCCCACCTGTCATAGAATCTCTCTTTTAGCCTCAGTATCTTAACCTTTGGACCCCCTTCAGGATGCGATCCGGTAAAACAATCAACAAGATCTCCATGTCCAAAGTTGGAGAATCTCTATGCGAAAGACGACAGGGAACAATATACCTACTCCTAACGGCCAAAGTGAGCCCTTTCATTCAATTCTTCATTCTTTCATGAGAAATGAGTACAATCTCCCATATATGTCTAGAAAATTGTATGCTTTAAAAGAAGCTTGTACAGTTTGAGAAGAGGTTTTTATTGATTTAAAAAGATATATCTACATCAAGATAAAATATTTGATGATTCCATCATACATGGTGGAGTTTCATTATTAAAAAAATACATAGCAAGTATGAATATTTATCAGAAGATAGAATATTAAGTACCTTGAATGTAATGCAAACAAAATCTAAGCACATACCTGGTCATATAGTCATCATGAAGATAAACAAACAATAAAAAAATGAATAACTAAATTCCCAATAAAACATTATTTGATACGTTATTCATACTTGCACAACATTTTCATTTTAAAACATAAGATGATACATTATTTTATCATTACCACCTCATTAGAGTTCTGGAATATTTTGTCAAGAGATAGAGAATCAAATCTCTCCATTTGCTTCCTGTTCGATGATCCAATCCCGCAACAAGAATTAATCATCAGACTTTTTTGCTTGTTGCTGCTTTCCTTTGCAACCAAGTTGCTAAGATGCCAGGTGTACATCACATACTTTCTCAACTAGGAAATGACAAATATCAGCACTCTCATATGCTACCAATAAGTAGTAGCATACATGTATTTATATACCTTGTTCCAGTTATGCTGGGCACGTCGCTGACTCCTAATTTCTCTCATGATGCCATCCTCATTGCGCAATTTCTTGATTCTGGCCTCACACTGATAACATTGTCATAATTAATATACGCCAGTATTCACAGTAAAATGTAACACGAGTTTTTATTGTCATGTTTTATCAATTGTAAAAGATACCTCATAGACTTCCCAGATTTCAAAAGAAAAACGAAAGTCATGACAATAATTGCACAGCATTTCATGATTTTATCTCTTCAAGGTATCTTCAACAATTAAACTTAACACATGAATTAATAAGTAAATTGTCAAAAATCTGAAATAAACTTACTTGCACAAGGAGGTAGAGGAAAATTGCAATGCTAACAGCGTAAAGACCACCCAGATCAGCAAGAAAACTAACTGCAATTAAGGACCATTGAAAATCACACTATAATAAAAATTCATTGGAGAATTAAGGATAATGGATCAAAAACATTGAAAAAACATGATAATAAAATTGATATTTCACGTTAATTTAAAATTTTTTGAATAAGAACTATTCTGGTAGCATTCATAAAAGTTTCCCTGCAAACATTTAGCTGTCTTCTATTGCGGCACAACCAGGAGTGAGGAATACAGAATAGGGTAAATTGCACCTGGCCCTAAAGGTCGGATGATCATTGCAAACTAGTCCCTAGTTTTAAGAATCATTGATTTAGGACCCTCAAATTTGGTTTTGCATTGCCGTTAGGTCCCAGTGCGGACAAAACCATTGAAACCGATGTATTTTACCATCTTGCCTCCCTATTTTGAGCTATCGCCCCTCTTTCAGAAGCCGGCGAGGAAAAGAGTATTTTGATCCTAAAAATATAACTTTTCTACTAAAATAATCATTTTCTGTCCAAAAGAACCAGGCAAAAGGGGGGAAACAATCTCAAGGGTTTAATAACAGTGCAAAAAGGATCAAAGAGACCTAAATTAAGGATTTTTAAAAGTTGGGATCTTTGCAAAGACCACCAGCCATGCACCCTCAAGAAACCAAGTGCAATTTACCCCAAAGAATAATTATAAGTAGGCAGTGTACGGTAGTAATTAACAACAAACAAATTCTAAAGCTTAATTTGACCTTGCGCTAAATTAAGATCCTGAAGAGGTATCATAGAGGCTTCTTTTAATAATATAATTATTCTACTAAATGAACATTAAAAACATGATGCTCAATTTTCTAACAATATTTATGAATTATGCTTAAAAAAAATTTACTCTAAATCAGAATTATAGGAGATAAATGTATGAAGTGTCAAATTTGCTGTAAAATTGCTATACTAAATCAACTGACGTCTTCTAACTGGATGGATAATTCAAATACATATCATGCTGCAGCACTATCCGAGTACACAAAGAACAGAAAATTGACGGACTACATTAATATGATGTATGATATACAAACATGACAGGTAAAAAGATTGAAACCCATGTAGTTTGCTCAAAAATTAAATGTAAAATAGTTTTAGAAGAAAAGAGATGGAACAACAAAAACAATCTTACCAGGTCCCATTACATTTTCCTTGTCAATCTCCACTATATAATCAGAAAGATACCTGATATACAATGTTGTATTGATCAACCCATCTTTAGAATTCAGAAGAGATGCTTGCAGGTCAGCAACCTCCGAAAAGGAGGAACCCCAAACAAAGTCATGAACTAGAGGTTGTATGATCCTGAGATCATGCAACTTACTATATATCTGAGGAAATAAATGAACTTTCAGAACATTCAAATCAGACCCTCTGAAGGTTCTAGGTTTTCCATTCGTAGGATTGTTTGCATTCAGTGTACCCATCACAAAGCTCATATGCTTGTCATTGTCATGATCCTTGGCAGTGAGATTGAACTGAAAACCGACAGCCATGGCAGGTTCACCTGGTATATCAACAAAATGCCACGAAATGAAGTGATTTCTTTGTGGAATCTGGCATGCGTTGCATTTAAGAGAGATAGTAGGCCCACTACTGGTGTTACTGCATTGATAATCTACATAGCTTGACAAAGGAAAGACTCTATAGTCTATGAAACCAGGAGTACCAATAAACAAAGTATCAAGGCCTCGTAAATTGGAGCAGCTCATACTAGATACTGTTGTGATATGAAACTCTATATCATTGACAAATGATTGTAAATCTGGGGCATTAGCTGGTTTGATTCTGTGCACCTCAATGCTTCTCTTGGTAATTACTTGATACAGCAATCTGGTACAAGTGGTGGCTAGGTCAATAATATTAACAAGTTTAGCCAAGTGTACATAAAAAAAAATGTTTAGCCAAGTGAACCAGTTATATCAAGCAAAATAGTAATGCAAATTACATTATGGCATCAATAATATTAACATAATCAACATTTTGTACAAAAGGGTTGCACTCACGCAGACGATAGGCCGACAAAGAGTATCCAACTTGCTACAGAAAGTGTACCACCCAGCTCTGTTTTCCTCTTAAACAAAACGTTGTTGTCTTCCTGCATTTAAAACAAAGGCTTATAAGGTCTTAGTTTATATAAGAGCAATTAGTGTCTTGATATTGCACATTTCAGATGAATAATATCGTTTTACCATAATATAAAAAACAGGCCTTCAGATACAAGTTAATGGTCATTAAGGAAGTCTAGCCTTTATCCATCTCCTGTCAAGGAACTTGTTAAGTATAATAGGAAAACCCCTAACACCTTTCATTAATGATAAGCTTATATATAGGAAAATATACGACTAGTAAACCTATAAGAATAACATAAACCACTAAACCTAATTAAGTTTAATGCCTAACACTCCTCTCAAGTTAGCGCTTCAACATGCCAAGCTTATTACAAAGAACATCAAATCTACTAAGTCCAACAGATTTTCTGAAAATACACATCAAGATTTCTGAGGTGAAAAATGAAAAAACAATCATTTTGGAAAGCGCTACATCTCAAACAAAGTAACAATCCACCACAATATCTTTTTGTTCATTCATGGAAAACAAGGTTGTTAGCAATATAGATGGTTGATTGTGACAATCTTTTGGAGAAAGCTACATCACAAACACAGTGACAACCCCACAAGGCTGTCAAACCATTTTTGGTTCATTTGTGGAAAACAAAGGTTGTTTGCAAGATGGATGGTTGATTGTTTGACTCATAAATTCAACATGTATAAAACCAAAGTCATCAAATAAGGCTTTGATCCACACCATCTCACATGGTATGAGCCATATCTCTATATTCTCTCCAACATCTATTGTTTTTTACTCATAGATGTTTAACACCAAAGTCTATTGTTTTTTACTCAAAGGTTTCCTACCATATTTTATTTGATCTTCTTCTTCCTCTTTTAACATGAGCAAGATCCAATAACTCAACTCTTCTTATTGGAGCTTCAATTGACTTACAATTTATATATCCAAATCTTCTAAGTCGACTCTCTCTAAGCTTATCCTCAGTTGAGACTACTCCAACCTTCTTGCGGATATACTTATTTCTCATTGTCTTTTCATGTATTACCCCACTCATCTATTTTAACATCATCTCTATGAAAGTTATTTTATTTGTATATTTCTACTTTGTAGATCAGCATTTAACACTATATAACATCACCGGTCTTACTACTTTTTATAAAATTTACGTTTAAGTTTGAATAAAATTTATCTATCACATAATACATTAGATGCATTCTATCACTTTGTTCATCCTACTTGAATTCTGTTGATAATACAATAACTATTTCACTATCATTTTATATGATTGATCCAAGACAATCATAATCCTAAATGTAGTCGATATACAAAAATCATTGAAATGGAAGAATCTTTAAATTTTTATTCAGACTTAACAACAATCTGGATGAGGTAACAAGAAGAAATCTTGGAATCGAGCCTCTCGTTTCAATTAGAAGTTTTTTTTTCTGAAGTCAGAAGCAAGAAAGTAGGAAGAAGATTTGATGGAACGTCAAGTCCCATCGACTAAAGGTTCTGCCCTTGCAGCTCATGGAGTCATAGTCCCTCCTGATAATAAGAGACCAAGAAGAGGAGGAAGACCATGGTGTGACCATTATAAAAAACATGGACATACCAAGGACACTAGCTGGAAATTGCATGGCAAGCCAACTAACTGGAAATCAAAAGGTTTCTCCAAAATCAAAGTTTCTATATCAACAGGAGAGGAAAAATTAACTCCAGGAACCAGCCTCAGCAAGGAGTAAATGGATCATCTTCTTAAGTCAAAAACACCAATCATCACCTAGTATTCATAGTGGTTCTTAAGCACAGACAGGTAGTAATACCTTTGCACTCTCTGTTTTACCAATTATACCTTGGATCATTAATTTATGATCTTCCAACCACATGACACGTGTCTCTAATTTGAACAGTACCAATTCTCCATGTTCAGGAGCCGAAAAAGTTAGAATAGTTGATGGTAGTTTCTCACCTATTGCTAGCAAAGGCCCAATAAAAATCTCTGAGAATATTATCCTTTAATTCTTTTCTTCGTGCTCCTAAGCTTGCATGCAATCAAATGTTATTATGATTCTATGCATCATCCAGTCTAATGTACAACGTCAAGAGAAAATTGTTGAAAATCAAAAATGAGGAAAACTTTAATTCACAATTGCTAAGTGTTACTAGGTCAGGGACAAGGGGAGAAGAAATTCAAAAGGATCATGGCAATCCTGATCCTGAGCTTCAGGTTTATACTAGAAGCACAAAGATTTGTCAGCAACATATGTTCCTCCAGCACAAGACCAAACAAATATGCTGAGCAATGGTCCTTCAGCAATGATTGAGTAATTCCTTGCTTATCCTTAGTTCATCCTCTTTAACTACATTATTTAGCAATAATCCTTCCGACCTAAAAATTCCCAATGCCACTAGAAAGGTGTCATATTTGCACAAAATATCCCATTGCAAAATACCTATCCCATGAAAAAAAATCCAATAGTTATAAGGTGTTTTTTTGTCAAAATATAATCAGAGGGTGTTTTGAGTCTAGGATATCTAATCCATGTTTTCCAAGAGCCATTCAGGAAACACAAAGGGCTTATTTGGCAAGGAGATCAATTTCATCATGCCATGAAAGTTCTGGACTTACTTTGAGATATGCATATGATGGGAACTAAAGTTAGTTATATAAAATTTGTGTAGGATGAAAAATAAAATTAATTGATGCATTAAAGATGATATAGAAGGTGAAATAAAATAGATTTTTTATATTAAAAGCTGTGTAAGATATGATTAAAATTAATTTAATATTTTTTTATTTTTTATAATGAATGAACTATTTTGATCTTTAGTATAACCAAACTGATGTAAGGACCAAACAGATCCTATGTAACCAGAATTGTAAGTTAACATTTATGAATAATGACTGCTCTCAGAAATAGCGGAAACAACAAGTATGTCTCATTTACCAGAAGATAAAAAATAGTTACCGCAAATGGGTGTTCACAATAGTGTAAAGCTAGTGGTAGCATGGAAAGATAAAAGGCAAGACTTGTGTCTAAGGGCTTACAAAAGCCTATGACAAAGACTACTAAGAAATAATTGTTATTGTTGCAACTTAGAAAATCAGTATGATTTAATGGATCTAAGATAAAGCATTTTCAGTGGCTTGTGATTTGCCATCTCCTAAAGAAAACTAACTTTTTAATAGCGGTTATATATTTGTTTCTCATGAACTTGGGACTTGAATGCCTACAAACTTGGGACTCGAATGGCTACCAAGCAGCTTCTTTCACAAAAAACTTGGACTAAATCAGAAAAAGGATCTTTGTTACAAGTATAACACCTATCAAACCACAACTACAATTTTCCCTTTTTCAAGTGTTCCATTGCATTAGGGAGAATGTAGGGAAGACCTCAGTCAAATATTACATTTCATAGAATAGAATTAGATGATATGATCATGTGCAATGTAGAGAAGAATGGGCACAATTAAATCGAGTATATAACAATTTGGCTGACAAAAGCAGAAAAGGGGGTTGGTAAAAGAAACTTAGATCATGTAGAGAAGATTTAGACAAGTTGGGTAACACCACATGGTGCATTGGACAAGATTAACTGGCAACATAAAGCCAACCACAAGTAGTTCGGTTGAGATAAGGTTAATGATAATGATGACGAGTGATAACGATGATGTTTAGTTGCTCCCCAAGTGCTGCTATCAAAACTCTCCATATGTCACCATTACCATATCCATCCAACCCAGACTTTTCTCACAAAATAAATCCTTCAACATCCCTCTGCCACAACCATTAATGAAAATTTAAATATAAATTAAATTTTCAACAAAAACCCGTTACGTCATCCCTAACAAGCAATCCCACCCAAAGAAATTTTTAGACTTACTCATTCACACCCTATATATAAAAGTTTAATCAATATAGAGTACCTTTCAACCCACGAAAAAGAATATTAAACAAAATCATGCTTGCATTTTCTTTTCTTCATGGAAAGTTTGGTCAAAACCATGACCATGACAATAAAAAGCTACAAACTTCACCCCATGGACAAGAAGCCAATGCTTAAAAAACTTGTGCTTCATCACACACTAATGAAAAAACTCCTCTTCTACATAATTCTTAGTATGTAATTCTCCCTTTTAACAGTATTCACAAAAAACTGTTTCCTACGACCTTATATGAGGCAGACATTTACCTCTGTGTATTGAAGAGGTTAGTTCATTCCAGAAAGTGGCAACGGCTTATCTCTTCAACCCTGATGACCTCCAACTTCGGACTCTTTTAACTATTAATTAACAGGAAAAAAAAAGATGATTGAAAATAGGACACTGGTAACTATCAGTAGCCATTTGATCTCAAAAGCAACCCCACTTTGTGTTTACCCCAACAAAACCCGTAACAAGACATTTAAAAAAAAAAAAACAGTACTCTTAATTTTTAAAATTATCTTCTGCTCATTCGAAAGTTTCAAGTGAATTTAAAATTGCGAAGTTCCTCATGATAAAAAAGAAATGCGGAGTTCCTCACTAATTCCAACAATAGGACTAATGAAGAAAACAATACTAACATAACAGCACTAAGGAGCCAAAATTCCATGATATGCGGACGAGAATGCTTCCAATCTAAAAATATAACCCAGAAGATAAAGCAAATAAGAAAACAAATCAACAAGGCATCACATCTCGGAAACACAATTAGGTAAAACTTGACTATGCAAAACTACAAAAAGAACACGATACAGGAACAAACCAGCCAATGCTCCTTGGCGAAAAAAAAATCAACCCTGCTAATCCACCAGCGCAAGCGAAACCACATAGATCGTTGGCGGCTGCGGAGGGGAGCGAAGCGGAGTAGGAAGCAGAAGAGGAGCCAGAGCAGAAGAAGCACCAGCGTGACCTCAAGAAGCACAGCCTGCGATTGTGTGAACCGGCGGATGTTCTCCAAGGGGAGTACCGTGGTGAGGAATGTCGAGGAGGGTTCCACACCGGAACTGGTAACCCAGTCTCCGCCGCCGCTGCCGGCGAACAGCGCGCAGCTTCCGTTTAGCTGTCGCCAGTAACCGGGATTGCATGCGCACAAACTATCATTGTACCGAAAAGCCTTTGACGGGCACGACATCTGCGTCCTCCGCCGGCGAGATCCCAGCCTTCAGCTCTCCGTGAATTTGGATGCAAATCTGATTATAGTCTATCTGGCTGGTTCCAGCGAGCTCGTCTTCGCCAAAGCTAGATTTTTTCCTTTTACCGCGTTCTTCACTTTTCCATTAGGTACCAATTTGCAATCTTTTGGCAAAATGCAAATTAGGGCGTGTAAAATTAGAATGTTACAATAATACCCTTATTTATTTTCACTGAACTAATGTACTCAAATTTTAACTCCTAACTGACTCGAGTCTAAATCGAGTTAACTCCCCCTCCAAATCAATTTTTTTTTTTAAAAAATGTGCATTTACTAGAATTTGAAATTAAGTTACTTATATCCAAAAGTTCACTTAAATATATATTCTAAACGTAACTACTATATAAGTAACAAATAATTACAATTAAATTACTGAATATATTACTCATATTTTAAAAATAAAGACCGAGCTAAGTTGATCAAATTCAATTATAATTCATGATTTGATTCAATAAATGTGAGCTGAGCTCAATTAGTTGTCCTTCAAAATTTTCATATAAAAATTTATTTTTTTATTTGATACGTAAAATTTTATTTTTAATAATAAAATATATAATTTTTTTATAAATAAGATGGCATATATAAATTTCCCAACTCCTTTTAACTTTAATTATAACTTAAAATTTATTATTCGAGTAAAATACCTTAATTATTATCTTGTAATTGCACAATGTACAATTACTGTTATGTCTAGGGATGCATTCAAAATTATTTTCTTTTTTTAATTCTTTTGCTTCTAAATACTATATATTTTTTTTATTTTAATTAAAAATTATAGTAATATAAATTTAAATTTAAGATTTTTTAATTTCAGATAAAATTTTCTCCTGAGCTACTCTACCATAGAAATTCCATTCTACTACTCCATTGACCTACATTACTATATTTATTAAGTCGACCTATTGCGATTTACTCATACTGCTAAAACCCTAGAGAGAGCACTTTCTTCTTCTCTTCCTCTCTTCTAGACTTCGATGTTGCTCCAATCATCAAGATTAGTAAGAACTTTGCACCGTCTTCTCCTTTCTAGAGCCTTCATCTCCGTTGTGACATTCGCTCTGGCCGTCATATTCTCTATTATAAACTTTGCTCTACCGTCGTCTTTACGTGTGCTAATATTTAGGGTTCTTATTTCATGAAAAGTAATATTTAGTATTTTTTGAATGTGGTATAGATGTTTAAATTTATGCAGTACATGAATTTTTTCTTTAGCATTTCGACGCTTCCTCCATTTCGATTTTTTGTAGGGGCAAAATATATATATTTATATATGTGTGTATATATATATTCTTTGCTCAAACTATATATATATTTTTTTACCCTTGAGTCTTTCGTGGTTAACTTTTCAAATCACTACCTAACATCCTATAAATCTACTTATGTAATTTTGACAATGCTGTTGTATAAGATGTGCATTTAATGGTTCATTTAATTTTTGCTTACAATATAAGAAGAGTATTTTATTGATTTATTATTGATAAAAAATTGCACCAAACAAATCGAATGGTGCAGATGAATAAGAAAGTGAATCAAAAGACAATAAGAAAATAGGGACGTTAGGTTTTTATCTGGAAATCCGGTTGATCTGGGTATTGATGAGAAGCCTAGAGTTGAAGACCATTATTTGAAGATCGCTCTCGCAAGAAAATCATCAGAGGTATGGATAAAGAAGAAGATTTGGATCACATTTTGTTCCGAACCATTTGCTCTCCACTTTTGCGTCTATTTCTGATGTGGAACATCACAAGTTTCATTTCATCTGTGTTTCCAACATCAGCTTTACTTTGTCAATTATGAGATATTTGCCGTTATGCACAGTTTTCTTTTATTTTTGAGCGAAATGTAGTGAGAACTTACGGTATAATTTTTTGGTTGTTTCCTCAATGACATTGGACAATTTTGGGATTTAATGGAAATTAGGATAAATAAGGAGGTCTAATTTGCAAAGTTTAGGGTTTGATCAAATCGAATCATCCATTTGATCTAAGGGTGGATCTTTGGTAGCCATCACTATAAATACCATCATTTTGGGTTTGGGAAAAAGGAATATTTGCTAGAAGCTGGCAGCGGCGCAGTGATGCTGAACCAAGGAAGCTGGGCTTGTTTTGGGCAGTGATTTTAGTGATTTTTGGTGAACTTTGGGTTGGTTTGGAGGGATTCCAACTAGCAGGTCAGTGGGATTTGGTAGCGATCAGGCGTTAGCGGTGCTCCGACAATCGCAAACAAGGGCATAGACGAGCCGAGCTCAAGCAAGGTTGCCGGTGACAGGTTGCAGCTCCAAATCGGTAGAAGCAAGCAGCAGGTGTATTGTTCCAAGGAAAATTGCTCGTGAATTAATTGATGTATGCTTGGTTAGCGATGATGATTAGTTCATTTGTGTGCTTGTTGAAATTCCTTTTAATGAAATCCATTAGGTTTATGTGCTAGTTATTGCCCGATTTAATCTCTAATTGTTGAGTTTTGTTTTTAGTCATAGGACCTATGTTGACTAAGACGTTTGATCATTTTATACATCTTGAACTAGTTACCTAATTGTGCTTGCATGTGGGTTTAATTCTAGCAAAATTACAAATATTTTGAGGTCAATGTTGGCAGTGTGTAGAAGTTGGGTTAAATCCATATTGCATATGCTAGAGCTTAGGTTCCTTTACATTGTCTTCACTTGCTTCAAATTTGTTCAAGAACCTAGTCACACAAGTCATTTTACATCAAATTGGTCCCATATTGCATATGTTTGCATCCATTAGCATTGAAACTTGCATATGTGCATGCTCATACTGCATCAAATTTGATATCAATGCTAGTTGTCCTATAGTTCCTATAGTCCATCCTTAGAGTGAAGTTAAAGTTTTGGTAATCCAAATTTGTGCATTCCATAGAATTTATCGCATGTGCCATTTAAATTTGCACCTCATGGCATATAGGCAAAGTTACCCCTTTGAGAGTTTCACTACTTCGTGGGATTGTTTTCCACCTTGTGTGTATGGTTAATGTTGTTCTTCTAATGTGGGCTCAGCTTGGGGAGGGTATAGTTGTTATCTCCAAACGCAAACCTTATCAAGTCCGTAGAGTTCAAGCGCCAACAATCCAACATAGATTAAAATTATTATCCTACTTTTTACCTACACATACGGAGGACATGACAGGATGCTTATCTTCTAGAAGCATTCAATCCCGAGAGTACACACAATCTCATCTGAGCAAAGTTTTGATAGAAAAAGAATTTGATACTCTTCTTTTAGATATGTGTAATATGGTTGACCATTTGAAAACTTGAACTAACAAATTTCAAACGTAACTTGACTTGAACTCAAACTCATTTTGAATCGAGTCAACTCGATTCAAAATTTTTTCAGTTTGATTCAACCTGAAATTTACATTGAGTTGACTCGAATTTGTTGCCCCGATTGTGACATCTATAAATATGACCAGCATTTAAATATACAATTTTGTATATACATTTATATTAGTTAGTATAATACAGGTTGACTATTTTAATCCAAATGATTTTCTTAAAAATAATTATACATATAAATTACTTCAAAAATATTAATTAAATATTTGTGAGATGTGATTAAAAAACATTTAATAATTGCAACAATAGAATATTGACATGGGATCAAACTTACTGAACTCAAGCTAGCTCATCTTGTCAATGATTGATCTCCAGTTGGCTCGATCCTTAATCAAGTTTGTTCTATTCATAAAAAAAATGATAGGCTAAAGGGAATCGAGCTAGGGTCAATCGGCTGCCAATCCAGCTCAAAGATGTCAGATTAGCCATTGGGGCACATATAATTTTGATATAAATTTTGAAAAATTGTGATACACATTAACATATACAAATCACAATATTAAGGGTAAATTGTATCATGGCCCCAAAGGTAGGAGAGTCTTTGCAAACTGTTCACAACTTTTTTAAAGTTATTGATTTAGGTCACCCAGAAAATTAGTAAATATTATCTTGCTTTTCCTATTTTGAGCTATCCCCTTTTTTTCTCCCTTGTTCTATCCTCGCTTCATCTCTCTCTCTAGGCAATGATGGCATGTTCTGGGCAGCAATTGTGTGACCTTGGTAGCTTTCTCTTTTACCATTCCCCCATAGCATTGTCCCTCTTTCAATTTTTCAGTCATCCCTTTTTAATATGCTCTGTCAAGTTGCTGGAAGGATGCAAAAGAGAGAGTGCGCGAGAGATAATGAGAGTTTCACGCCTGGAAAGAGGGACATACTCTCTTTTCACCACCTCTGTGATAATGTTGATCTCTATCAATACTGAGAGAGATTGAGAAAAAAGGATATAGAAAGATTATGAGCTGTTGGGAGAAGGATATTTTGGTCCTAAATATATTCTTTTTCATCATTTTTCCATTAAAAATAGTTTGTTTGTTTTTTTGTCCAAAAGAAGCGGGCCAAAGGGTGAAAACTAACTTCGGGGACCTTTCCTGGTGCAGTTTACCCTAATTAGATTTAAAATTTTAAAAACGAGCTGAGATTAATTCTAGTTGATATGATCTGGCCACAGATTTGTACTCAACTCGAAAATAAACTGAGCCATTAATGACTTGTGGCTCAAGTCAACTCTTCGGCTTGAGCTTAGTAAATATTGATCTGACCATCAAGCGAGCATTGACTTTGGGCCAAACTCAACCCCCAATCTCATCTGCTTATCCGGTAGTCTAAGTGTCGGAAGGCTTCGAGTAGAACCCACCTGTTGGGAAGTGAAACCTCCAGCCAACCAACCACTACTAGATTGTAGCAGACTATAATTTTTTAAATACTGTAAAGTAAAAACGTCTCTTATAAGTTTCTTCAAACTCCTGTTTAGATGATTGTTGCTTGTCCTTCTACTTAGTATCATCTTCTTCCCCTCTTTCTGACGATGGTTTCTCTTCTTTCTCTTCAGTCAATTTGCTCAAGCTTTGGAAACTTATAAATTACCAGGCCAATATGTAAGTGTTTTTTTTCCTTTTTTCCCCATTGTTTTCTTGCCATCATTACAGAATACAAACTAAACTTTTTTTTTTGTTTTTATTTTGACTTTTTAAAGGTATATGACATGGACTTTCGATTTTGATAGTAAAGAAGCAATAGATTCAACTGGTCATCGCTTTAAGTATAAAGAAAAAAGTATTGAAAGTGTTGACGAGGAAGTAAAATTTCTGATGAATAGTGGATGTCTGACAACTCATTTTTTATGTGTTAGAACCTTTTTATTCCACAATGGTAGAGGACTCATTGTTTACACCAGCAATGGAGGAACTTTAGATGGAGAGAGCTATTCCCTCTTTCAGCAGGACGAGCATGGCTTGTTTCACTTTTCAAAATCATGCAAGAAATACATATGGTATATAAACATTTTATCACTCCATTTTTTTCTCCATGCAGATTTTCTAACATTTTCAGAGATTCCTAATTATGATTTTCATAGGAAAATTATCTGTTTCATTTTACACATGAATAAAAGAAAATCTGTACATCGAAAGATTTCTCTAAAGTTGGACTGCATTCATTTGGATGGCCCGGATCATGTATTGGTGGGGGAGGTAGATGAATTAGGTATGGTAAATTAATAATTTTTTGTATTAAAGTACACTAATTTATACATGATTAATGTTTTCGGTAATGCAGCTATTGTTTATTCATCACAGATTCTAGAATGATGGAACACACATATGTGGATGACTTTTCCTATTTCTTGGATGATTTGAAAGATCGATTTATAAATGCTCATCACTCTGTTGTGTTTCACGAGGAAGTTTTGGATTTTGTCACAACTGCCTCTAGTATTCTGAATGAAATGAGGTAAATTTTCTTAATGATGCATTTTATTCATGAATAAATAGTTAAGTAGAGTTCTGGAACACGTGATTTTAACTTCTTGTACATTTGCTTTTAGGGGTATGCCTAATTACCTTTTTTTTAGGGCTATGCCTAATTACAGCATATTTCACGTGCATCCAGCAATTTGGCTTACAAAGGAAGTCAGAACTTTCATTTTGGAGTTTGATATTTTTCTTACATATGACAATGATGCCAATACCATTATTGATAAAGTAGATGAAAGTTTTTTAATGCTCAATTGTGGGGAGTACAAGGATTGGCAGATGAAAGTAGATGCTGAAATTCTGGTTGAGCATACAAATACAGATAGTGGTGATCCGGAGTCGTATCCACCAACTTTCAAAGGCTTTGTCAAGTGCATATGTAACTGTTATTTCAATTTTCCACACTACCAGGTTTGCATATGACTTCGCACTTGTGCTTTTTTTTGTTACAGTATCAATTAGCGAAGAATGATATCACTAATATCCTAATAAATTGTGTGCATTTAACAGCCGCTTAAACATAAGGAAAATGTTCACGCGTATTTTCAGAAGATTTGGCCAAATTATGTACTGGGCCTGTGGAAAATGCTCACACTCATGCAGTGCAAAGAAAAGGTTTTAAATAGATTGATTGAATGATTTGGCAGTTGTGGCCGTCCGACCTTCTGGGGTAATGTTATGATACATAAGACTTGATATATCATTATTCATCTGATAAATATTAAAAAATTATGCACATAATGCTTACCTTACCTATCTATAGATGGCTTTTTACGCAGGAATTGATTTTTTGATGAATAAATGATGCTCTTTTTGTGGTCCTACTCAGTTGTAGAACATGCATTTTTTTGTCTTAATATAACTGAGCCTATTGATTTATATTACAGAACTAGTTAAGGTTATGTTATTGATCTCATCCCTGCCTGTAAGATCAAAGTCTCATCCTTCGAAACATATATTTTGACTTATTGATGTCTACTACCTTCTTGCAACTATATTGTGAAGCAGTTGAGAGAATCTAAATAAAGTCAACTTATTTTGCAGCATGTCTTCATTTTGCACATTTCTTTTCGCTTAAATACTCCATTAGTCTGATCTTGAGTCTTTAATGATGGCATTGCAGACAGTTAAATATGCTGGCAGCTCAGCGTTTTGGTGTCACTTTTTCTTGGGAATTTTCAACTAGGGACGTAGGAGCTAGTTAAATGCGTCTGCTTCAGGGATCGGATTTCTCTGTTTGGGTTGATCTACTTCACTTCAGTACTTGCTGACAGATTAATTCTGACTATATATACTTGCACTGTTGCTCCTCTTTTGGAGGAGACTGTTTATAGAGAATTTCTGCTGTTTTCTCTTGCAGGCTCTTATGTATCAGCTCCTTTACTTTTTGTTTGGCTCATGTTTCTGGTGAAAACTCTCTTCATCTCTTGTTTATTGGTTGCATTCTTGGTTCTATATACTACTGGAGTGGCAACTTGAAGCTCCTTTTACTGTTTTATGGGGACTTGAGATTGTTGAGAGAGTGGACGCACAGAAGTGCTTAACTGGCATGTGATTAATATTAGAAATAAGAGCTTAGTAGGCGTTGAATCTTCATAAACTCTGGTTCCAAATCTATCGGATTGCTATTCTTCAATATGAAGTGAACTCGAGTTGTGTGTGATTCGGTACTGCCATGTTCTAGATAGGAGCTTGAGTCGGTCGTTAAACAGTAGCGATGACAAAAACATGAACTCTTGTTAAAGCTTATTCTTCCTTGGAAATCCTACAAATAGTGCACATGGAGCTAAGTTGGGACCTTCAACTAGAGCTGAAATATCTCTAGTTGTTTAAAATCCTAGAATTTTTGGCACCACAGGAACCTTCAAGGCTGTTGGGGGTTTTGAAAGTTTTGAATTTCTAATAACTCAATTGATATTATCTATCCGTCTTTGTCGTATTACTTATGCAGATAGGAGTATCAATTGCTGAATATTATTTCACAACATTTGGTATCAGAGCGCATTTTTGTGTAGTTTGTCATTCTGGTGCTGCAGATATGCCGATTATAAAGTTTGAGGTGGGGAAATTTGATGGTAAAAAGGACTTCGGTATTTGACAACTAAGGTATGAAGGCTTCAGGGAGAGGGGGTATTTCTACTTAGAGAGATTATATTGTCTGCTTAAAAAAATCAACTTTAATCAAATTAAGGTGGAGATTGTTAAAATGTGATTTGAATAATAATTAAATAATTTTAATTATAAGGATTATTTGTTAAGCTGTTGAGATTTTTATGAAAATCAGATACAGAATTTGTTATAAGCTACCATTATAAATACGGGATAATCAGGTAAGCTGAAAAAATTGGAGAGAGAGAAACAGAGAAGAAGGAGGATTAATTTCTCTTGGATCTTCTTCATCGGTTACGGAGGTGATTTCGTAGGAATCTGGAGGCAATCATCTGAGGCTCAAGGAGCGATTGGATTGTCTAATCTGGAAGATCCAATTTTTGTATCCCGTCTGAGATCGAGAACCAGGTAATTGGTGTAAGGTTCTCTTTCTATCTGATTTTTTACATAATAAAGTCTCTCTCTCCTCTCCCCGTGGATGTAGGAGGAATGTCTTCGAACCACATAAATTTGGTGTTTTGTGGTTGCTTCGTTCTTTTATTATCATTATTTCTCATACTTATCTGGCACGATTTATTTGATTAACTACACGTCCGGCGATCCGAATTTTTCGCTGCGTATTATTTCACAACATTCGACTATCTTGCATCTCCCTTTTTATTTTTTAATATTCTCAGAGTATTTATTGTATTGAGTTTTTTCAAAAAAAAAAAAAAAGATAGGCGTTCCTTTTTTATTCATCATCTTTGATTTCAGAAAATGATAAATGCAAGATATGTGTACAAAGGCATACCTGTTTGGAGGTCTATGTAAAATTTGTTTAAAAATTAGTGCTTGGGTTTGTTTAATCAGTTTAATTTTAAGGTGGTTAATCATTATTTTTGGTCGGATATTTTTATTTTGAATTTATAAATGATCTAAAATAAAATTAATTTTAACTAGGTGATTGAAAAAGTATAATTTTTTAGAAATTTATGGTATAATATTAATCGCATTTATGATTTTATAATTTTTATATTATATTTTTATAATATGCGTGCGCATGGGCCGGTCACACACGGCTCAGTTGCACATTGTGCGCATTGGCCGGTTGTATATGACTTGTTTCAAGGCTATTAACGTCCGTTGGTCGTCGAAGAGCAGCAGACGAGCATAGCCGCCAGTTGCCTCCGGCCGCTGGCAGATGGGTGGCCGTGAGCGGCTGGTCACCACCACCTCGCAGCAGTAGAGAGAAATACGGTGATTTTATAAAATTTTAATAATTAAAAATTTAAAAACCTCATTAATAAATATATTAAAAGTTAAGAACCTAAAAATATAATTTTTAATTTAATTAATTTATTTTATTTCATAATATATATATATATTTTTTTAAAAAATTTAAAAATTCAATTAAATCATCTTTTTCTATTATCCAACTAACAACAAGGTCATGTGTATTTTCTGAATTATAATGAGAAAGTAACTTGCCGATAAATAGAGTTTCTCTTAGCTTAGTAAATAAGAAATTTACCTAAAATTAGGGGTTTTAGGTTCGAATTTATATCATCGTTATTTTAAATTGTGGTTGAAAATTATGGTATTTAAGTAAAAAAAAAAAAGAACTTGCCGAAAAATTTAGATGTGTCAGAGGTCAACTAGTGACCGCTTTTCCCAAAAATAATTTCATGGCGTTGGGGCCTCTGCTTGCAGAACAGAGCCTTCACCGCAACCATGCCGATGGCTTCAGCCGATCATCCCGGCGGCGATCATGAAGATAACCCAAATATTCAGAGTACGAGACACGTCGTCAGGAAGATATTCGCCGAGCCACGGAAGCATGGTGATGGAGCTACCGTCCGCCGCAGCATCGGAACGTATACAACCTTCCCCTGTTTCTCTTCCCATCTTTTTTCCCTCCGTAAAAACTCTGTTTTTAGTACTCATTTTGATTCGGTTTCTTCTGTTGAGCTTGTCAGGCCAGAGATGATGGATTTGGATCCATTTCTTTTGCTTGATGAATTCTCTAGTAGGCTCCCTCGCTTTATCTGTTTCTTCTGATCAATGAAGTAACTGCTGATTTTGCTCTGCTTCAAATTTGCAGTTCCTCACACTGGTGGAATGCCCGACCATCCACACAGAGGTTGGTTTCAGATAATTAATCTATTTGTTGCTCTTACATTAATGAAAACAAGTTTCTCTCTTTTGATCTTCTTCTTTCAGGATTCGAGACTCTCACATACATGTTCGAGGTAGATCGCAGACTTGCTCTCAGTATTTAATCGCATAAACGTTTTTAACTGCTCTGTTCTTCAAAGCAGGGAGCTCTGGGCCACCAAGATTTCGTTGGGAACAGGGGCATCATCCGGGCTGGAGATGTACAGGTGATTAATTCGCTTCAAACCCATCTCCATTTTGATCTGAATTCAACGAAATCCTCGTCACCCAATGCTCCGGTGATCAGTGGATGACCGCCGGCCGGGGAATCGTCCACTCTGCCATGCCGGCCAGCGCCGGCTCCCAGACGGGCCTTCAGCTCTGGGTCAATCTTCCCTCCAAAGACAAAATGTAATTAAGCTCCCTTCTTCCCTTCTTCCCTTCTTCCCTTCTTCCCTTTGTCAGTAGTTCAAAAGAAGAACCTCGAAGTCAATTTGCTCATTCCAATTGCATCACGTTTGATGGAAATCATTAAAAACAAAATTGAGCTGATTAGTTTTGTGATCGTCAAAAAAAAAGGGAAGAACGTGCTAAAAATTATTCTAAATAATCTGTTTAATTTAAATAAAGGATAAAAAAAAATAATCTTACTCGTCACAATAATTTATTGTACTTTTGGGGAGAGAGTAAGACAAATAATAACATAAGAAAATAAATCGATTAAAGTCAAACAACAATAAAGATTCACAAATTATATAATAAAAGTTCAAAGATTTTTCTCTAAGTAGAAAATAAAATAAACCAATTCTTTTACTGAGCGGGGTTCTGCCTATTTTCGTTTCTAATCTTGTGCATCAGCATCCCGTCGTCACGTTAGTAATAGGAGCCTATTACAATAGACTCATAAGTTACACACTAATAAAATCTTTACAATAAAACATCTCATAATAATAATAAAATAAATATATTAACATGATAATACAATATAGTTATTAGCTATATAGCATGATAATAATATGCACAACAATTAAATGAGGAGATGTAACACGAATAGTATAGCATGTACAACGTAAGCTTGCAAAAGAACAAGTAAAGGTGTAAACAACGTGAAATTCTTATTTATTTTTATTCATTTTTAACATTTGGGCCTGTGATTTCTCATATTACGGCTCAACTATATTTACGTCATTGGGGATCGTTACCTCCTAGCCCCGTAGGAAATAGATGCTACTGCACCCAAATATATGTGAAGTCCTTGATATAATGCCAACGTATCCACTTTAGCAGTAATATATCTGCAGTTTAGAGTTCGTCAGCTCCTAGCCCCATAGGTAATAGACGTCATCGCATCAAAATATATTAGGACAATGGTCCGATCAACCCAGACTGTTCGTTAGGCCATAAAGCTAGCACGATCAAACGGTCTAGCACGGACATACCGTTTCGTGATGCACAAGGCTCACCATGCATACACGGCAAGTAGTGATTGAGAGACGAAAACCTGATGCTTGACGTCTGACATAGTCAAATGTCTGAACCCAATAATTTTTCTAAAAACCAAAGCCAACATGTTAAAGCATTTTTTCCCTCTTTCTCCACTCTAGCCATGAAAGTAAGGGTGTGAACGATCCAAGTTCGAGTTGAGCCAAACAAAACCCAAGCTCGACTCATCTCAATTCGATTCAAGTTTGAGTTAGCTTGTGTCAACTTTAAATTGATTTAAGCCTTAATTAAGCTAATTCAAGTAAAAAAGAATAAAAAATAAATTGTCTTTATTAGAATTTAAAATTAGATTAATTTAATAGATATTATAACTAAAGCTAACATATTTATATACAAAAAAAAAATTTATATTAAATTAATAAATATATTATTATATTTCATAATAAAAAAATGTAAAAAAGTGAAAAATAATAAGAAAAAAATTAAAATTCGAAAATACAAAACAAATAGTACTCTGAATCAATAGTTCAATGTAGGGTGAGCGTATAGCACAAAGATCGATAGACATTATGTTTGGACTAATATTTAGCTCTAATCGAATTTTATTTGAGTTTTTTTAATTTTAATTTAATTTTTTACATTTTAAATGTATAAGTAATAAATTGCATCATTTTATATTAATAATTATATATATTTTTCTCTTTTTAAATGAAATAAAATATTAAATTTTTGTCGATCTCATAAAGGGGATGTAGTCTCTAATTATGTATTTAAAGTATGAGATGGTATATATAAATATCTAATTTTGAAGGATAAATGAAAAAAAAAAAAAGATGGCATGTAATTAGTACTGTCTATTAAAGTTGTAAATAAACCAACGAATAGTTTAATATTTAATTTAATAAAAATTTGTTTATGGTCATGACTTAGATCGTCAATATTATCAAAGAATTTTTACATACAGGACATGAAATTTACATGAAATTACGCATTTCACCATCAATTCGTAAATATTATCACTATCACACCATATTCATTTAAATTTTACGCATTTCACATATTTCACACCATATTCTTTGATGGTGAACTTCACATTTCTAAATTGGCCTTGATCTTAACTATATTATTAATATATTAATTAAATACTATAAATAAATTATTTTATATAAATATTAATTTAAATATTTATGAATTTATGTATTTTAATTTATTTATCCTATTTAAAATTTCCAATTAGGGTGCCGAATTTAAATCCACGTGATTATAATTTTTAATTAAAGTAAGAAAATTGATGTGTTTACAGTAAAAAATAAAAATATATATTAGAATTTAAATATTAATGAATTTATTTATTTTAATTTACATATAATATTATAAAGTATATGAAATATGTGAAATATGTGAAATGCGTAAAATTTAAATGAATATGGTGTGATAGTGGTAATATTTACGAATTAATAGTGAAATGTGTAATTTCATGTAAATTTCATGTCCTGTATGTAAAAAAACCCCTATTATCAAATAGCATTGAACATAATTTTAAAAAATTAATTAGTAAATGAACGAGTTTGAACATACTAACACTCAATTTGTTATTATTTATAAATTGTTCGTATAAAGTTCATAAACATGCTCAATTATAATTAATTTTAATATATAATATTATTTTAGAGCTTAATTAATAGATTTTTTAAATATTTTAGTAATTTTGTTTATTAATAAAAAAAATTATAAATCAAATCATGATAATTAATCAGTTCATAAACATATTAATATTCTTTGTACATAAAAGCTTGTTTATAGTTTTCGTGTTCGTAAACTTAAATATATATATAAACACATTTGCAAATATATTTATTAGCTCGTTCGCAAATCACATAGAACTAAACTAAAGATGACTTTATATTCGCAAACCAAGCTTTAACGTACTCAAAACAGGCTCAAGCTCAATTTTAATAAATGAATATGAACTTAACCAGAGTCAAGGGTGGCAATTTTGGTTGATGGGTCAAGTTTTTGATCTGACTCATTTAAGATTAACTCGATCAAACCCATTTATTAAACAAGTTACCCGACCCAACAACCCGTTTATTATAATTTTTAGGTGGCAAATTTTGATAAATTCAATATTTTTTATTTGAATCCATATAGCTATAAAGTTTAATTAAATAAAAAATACAATTAAATTATGCAATACTCATCTAGTACTTAATATTAAAATTAATACTAAACAAAAATATATTAATTTTGATAAATAGAATATTTGCAGGTCGTAATTGGGTTGACCTACTAACCCGTACTCGAGTTCTTTTAGACGGGTTAAATTTGACTCATCCCGGCTCATTTACAGCCATACTTTCTATTAACCCAATTTAACGACTTCTCAGTACCATGAAGTCCGAAGGAACGACATCAAAAGAGTCGCAGTTCCCGGCGTCGACATCCGCATCGTAGCAGGGGAGGCCTTCGGCTTCCGATCTCCTGCCTACACCAAGACGCCTATTCTTTGCCTCGACGTCGAGATGAAGCCCGGCGCTCATCTCCGGCAGCCCATCCCCGCGGCCTGGAACTCCTTCGTCTACCTCGCCGGCATCTTCGGCGGAGAGAAAAGCTCCCCTGTTTCCGGCCACCACGCCCTGGTGCTCGGCGAGGGGGACGGACTGAGTGTGTGGAACGAGTCCGGCGAGCCGCTGAGCTTCGTTCTGTTCGCCGGGAAGCCGCTGGAGGAGACGGTGTCCCGCGACAGGTTCTTCGTGATGAACAGCGAGGAGGTGATAGAGAAGGCGTCCGAGGATTATCGAACGTGGAAGAATGGGTATGAGAATGCCAGGGATTGGAAGTCGGAGACCCAGCTTGCGACTTACGACTGAAAGTTAAATAGGGATAATTACATTTGGGTATCCATATCGATCTCTCGTATTCAGAAATTATTTCATATGGATCCTTTTTCATGAAATTAGTCAATTTGGCTTGACTGTGTCAATTATTTCATATGGATCAGTTTTGAATAATTCCTTTCTTTATTGTATCAATTATGAAATTGTCTTGTTTTAGATCTGGTGAGGAATTCTAAGCTATTTAAAAAAAATATTATTATTTTAAAAAATTATTATTATTTAAAAAATTATTATTATTTAAAAAATTATTATTATTTAAAAAATTATTATTATTTTAAAAAATTATTATTATTTTAAAAAATTATTATTATTTTAAAAAAAATTTAAAATAGATGAGAAAAAATACATTATTTTAAAAGTTGTATAACATGTAAAATAGAATTGATTAATATTTTAAAAATTATATAGAATCGGAATAAAACGAGTATTTTTATGCTCAAATTTGGGTAGGGTAAAAATTTAGGTCAATTGCATTCCAACACTTTAGATTTGAAGAGTATTACAAATTGGTTTAAAGTTTTTAAAGACTTTCAAGTAGGTCTTTAAAATTATAAAAGTTCTGTAGTTTAGTTTATACAATTATTAATTTTTTATTATTATAAATAAGATAATTTTTAATTATTTTTTATTTATTAGAATGTAATTTTAAAATATTAATATTAATATTTTGAAATAATTACTTACATATCATAAAAAAAATAATCATTTTATGTATTCTCATCTATATTCAATAAATTACATTTCACATACTATAAATTATATGAAGATTACCTTCATATCATAATTATGGGGTATCAAATATAATATTTTTAATTTTTTTTTGATGAAAAGTATTTTTAATAGTTTATAGTATATAGTGTAAAAAAATATGTGCTGTTTAATTTATTAATATGAATGTGTAATATGTAATATGATAAGTTTACTGTAGCATATAGGTAATTATTTATAATATTTTTTAGTTTTAAATTTTCATAATGATAAAATTAAAAAAAAAATTAAATTTTAAATTTTTGTTAAGTTTAAAAGAAATGTGATGATTGAATGATATAAAATTTTTTTACAACATATAAGTCATTTAAATTAATAAAAAATAATCAAATTTTAAATTTATTATTAAAAAAAGTAGCTAAAAAGTTAAGATACTAGGAGCGAAATCAAAATTGCATCACTCTATAATTTGAGCAATTACAATTGAAATTTTTTTAAAATTTAAACTAATTTACGACGCTCTTTTATCTCAATATAACTTTCGGAGTCTGAAATGTCTGTATGTGGATCAAAAAGGCAGAGTTAGTAAAATTGAGGGATCAAACTGCAAATAACCTCAAAAATAAATGTCGATTTTGGTTTTATTTTGTTTTTTGTAAATTGAAATGTTAATCTCAGTTTTAACATTTTTGACAAAATGAACAGTATGATTTTTTATTTTTAACTTGAAAATCTAAATTTTAAAAAATTTTGCTATAAAAATATAAAGTGTTTTAGTCGAAAGGAAAATTACGCATTTTGAATCGATTTTGAATCAATTTTAACTGAAATTGAAATAAAACTGATTTCTTTTTTTTTTATTTGAAATAACTGATTAGCTTAAGCGAAACTTAAAATCATGATTATAATAATTTTTTTACGCTTTTCTATATAAATTTATTTATTGATTAGAATTTGCTAGTTTGTTGCTATAAAAGAAAGAATATAGTAGTAAGTTTGATCCCGAGTCACCTGTTGTTGAGATCAATATTTAGCTTGAGTCGAACTCAACTCGAGTTTATTGAATTAAGCTACTAGCTATTATAGGATCAAATCGACTTGACTTTGTTTCTATTTTTTATATATAAATAATATATTTAATTATTTATATATTTGTATATAAGTATATTTTAATTGTGATCAGAATATTTGTTGTTAACCTAATTTTAAATACTAACAGAAATAATTTCTTTTTAAAAAAAATAATTCCGTAGAGAGCTCGAGTTGATGCAATTAAAGATTGAGCTAACTCGAAATTAAAAAAATCAATTCAAACTAGAATTGATTTGAGATGAGCTAAGTTTAAGCCGTGTTTGGCCGGCTCGAACTCTCGTTTCCTCACCCCTGGACGTCGTTGGTCTGGGGCCAAAGAAATCTCCAAATATATACGTTGCAATTTTTTTTTATTAACATTGGGTCAGGTGAGGCGGCCGACAGTTGTGCGAAGGATGAGGAGAGGGAGGCGCGGGAGACTAGTGTCAAGCAAAAGACCGTAAGAAAATGGCTGGACGAGGCGCCGATTCGGTCGAGAAGGCTCAACGGAGGCGGTGATGATCGACGGGTGCCTGATGGCAAAGGCAACGCGGGGCCGACTAGTAATGATGCTACGATCAAAAGAGATCAGTGAAAGCGACTCTAGTTAGTGGATAGGGTTTCACTTTGGAGAAAAATCTAGACTCAAGAGGCTAAAGAGGAGCAGTGAGTTAGTAGAGTGCAATAGTACATGTAATATATAATTAATTAATTAAAAATATTATTATATTTATAATATATAATAAATTTATAAAAAATTATGTTGTGCAATTGCACTCCCTCATGCAAAGGGAAAATTATTGGGTGCGGATTCGGACACCCAATCAAAAGGCGCCACATCTGCTCGGACCCAACTGTATGGCACACGTGGCGCCCTCTAATTGGATTTCGAACGGTGCGCTGTCCGCACCCAATAACTTCTCCATGCAAAGGTGGATCAACTCTGGTGCACTTTCGGTTAAGAATTTTGAGCTGTCACAACTTGTGTAGGTCAAAGGTAAAATTCCCGATCGTAATTTTTAAAGTTGCACCTTGTAATCGATCTGAGATTAAGGGTGTTAATATGGATCGAAGAACGAAAATCGATCAAAAATTAAATCGATTTTAGATCAAATCGAAATTGAATCGATCTAAATAAGCCGACTAACGAGTCAAAAGTTCGGCTCAGTATAATTTCAAGCCGATTTTGAGCCGGGGTAGGCTCGGCTAGATCCAGCTCAAAATCAGCTCGAATCAAAAATACATTTTATATTATAATACATATATAATATATATGTATATAATATATATATATATATATATATATTATAAACTTAGCCGATTTCGAGCCGGATTGAGTTGAACTTACCCGGCTCGAGATCGGCTAAAAAAAAAAAGAGATTTGATTCATTTTCGAGCCGGAATCGAAATCGGCTTGGAGTCGATTGGAATCGACTCGAGCCGGCTAGAAGTCGAACCCAATCGAGCTCGAGTCGATTTTGAGTCAATGGAAATGTGATCAATTCGATTTCTAGTCAGTATTAGCTCGGCTCGAAATCAGATCGGTAACGACCATATCTGAGATACAAATTTATTTGCCAAAAAGTTACATATAGATAGCGCGACTTTTCAAATTCTTTACTGATTGGTAGCGTCTAAATTGTAACGAAAATTTTCAAAATTTGCTGCAGTTTTCACTGTCGTTGGTCTCTGAAGCAGCTTTTCCTTGATGATTCTTTTTAATTTAAGTATTTTTAAATAACTAATTAATAATATAACATAATTAAAAAAATTAACAAATGGAGCATGATTCGGACGGTATTAATTTTGTCGTTAGTTAACAGAAGTCGCCCGGCGTGCCATTCTGTTAACTAACGACAGAGTTAACGTCATTCGAAATATACTCCCTTTGTTAATTTTTTCTTATACGATGAAGCGGATATGCTTGAGCCTTATTTGGAAATAAATAGATGGGCAAATTACACCTAGGTCCCTGAGTTAACGCTTAATAACGCGTAGGTATACGTTTTAAAAATTATAACATCGGGGTCTTTGAGTTTTAATAAATTATCAAATGGGTCTTTTTTATTTTTTTATTATTAAAATTTTTTAAAATTACTATTTTACCCCCTCTCTCTCCCCTCGATCCCAAGCAGGTGCCCGGGCCGCGCGGCCGCTGGCGGGTTAATAATTTATTAAAATTCGGATACCCCAATATTATAATTTTAAAAACATGAACTTGTGCGTTATTAAGCGTTAAACACAAAGATCCGGGTGTAATTTACCAAACATAGAATAATGAAGGTAAAGATTATCTTAAAGAAGAGATTGTTTTTAAAAATTTATATTAACATTTAATTACCTAATTATTAAAAAATAATAATAATTTATTTAAGGATAAATTACATTCAGGTCTTTAGTTTATAGCACAATATCATGCAGATTTATAATTTCAAAAATTTATCTAGATCTCTACGTCGAATGTAATATATCAATCAAATTTATTTTATATTTTTTAATATTAAAATTTTAAAAAATATCAAGATTATTTCTCTGGCCACGTAGCCCCTTTCAAGGGATGTCGCAGGAGGCCCCACACCAATAGCTCTTGTGATGCGTTGTGCAGTTGTCGACCCTCAAAAGATATAATTTTGGTATTTTATAAAATTTTAATATTTAAAATTACACCCACGGTAACTTTGCATAGCCAGCAGCAGCGTAGCCCCTCGCGAGAGTTGTCGAAATTGGGCCACCCCTCCCGCGGCTGCCGGACAAATGCTGCTGCCAAACTCGGGGGAGAGCAAGAGAAGGGGAAAATTTTTGATATTTTATAAAATTTTAATATTAAAAAAAAAATCTAAGTTGGTATGTTATATTCGACTCAGAGTCGGATATTCAATTTTAAAATTATAAATTTTTGTGATATTATTTTTTAAATTAAAAATTCCGATGTAATTTATCTTTATTTATTTAAATATGAAATACTTAGTATTTATTATTATTACAATTTAAATATTTAAAAATCTAAAAAAATAGTTATTATGTTAAAAAATATAAGTAATTATTTATTTATTTATTTTTATTTTCTCTGGTTTATTGTGTTTAGAAATTTATAAATATATTTTATATCATTATAATTGATTTCTTTTGGATAATTTAAACAAACTTCCCCCTAAATTTTTTATTTTTTGTCTTGTTATTTTAATTATTATTTTGTTTTTTCATATACATTTTATATTATTAGGTTAATTACAAATACATGTATTAAACAATAAAATTTGAAGTATTTATATATCTTACATATTCTAAGGCGAATACAAACTATAATTTGACATCTTATGTGTTATTTTGTTGAAAAAAAGAGAAAAAATTACAAGAATATAATTAAGATATGAATATTAAAGATCTATTTGGTCTCAAAATTATTTTATTCATATAAAAAATTAAAATATTTTTATATATTATAAAAAATAAAAAATAAAATCAAAATTATTTTTTTTATATTTTATTTTATTTTTAATAAAAAAATTAATTTATTTCACATTCTATATTAATTTTAACATAATAAAATAAGTTATAATTTTTATGAGATAATTAAATTAATCTATTTATGAAACAGTTTTCATGCCAATGTTGTGACATGAGCCAACCATTGCCACGTGTAGATAAATAATTGGATGTTGGCTCACGTGAAAATTTCCGCTGTTTTTTTCTTAGTTTGGTCTATCAGTACTGTTTATTTGCAAATATTTATTTTAATAAATTTAAAATTAATTGTTAATAAAATATTTTTTTATTAAAAATTATGAAAAATATAAAATAAAATTAATTATTATATTAAAATATGTAAAAAATATAATATAAATTAATTATTATTTTGATATATATATATTATAAAATAAAGTTAAATTTTTAAAATTATGTATTTGATATAAAATATAATTATTTTTTGATATTAAATTTTATACATAATATAATATATTTAATTAAAATTAACTAATTTTTTTTTATAAAAAAAATTAACTAGGTTTACTTTAATCTAATTAAACAATCAGGCCCAAATTCTAGTTTTCAGTTTAGTAGATGTCTGGTGATGACCGGTGATAAAAAAAAGATAAATATTATCTAAATATTTAAAATTTAGGATAATATCAAATAGATTTATAATTTTAAATTTTTTTAAATAAAATCACTGTAAGTAATATTATTATTTCAACTAAATTTTTATTTAACATAATTTGACATTTTTTAATAAAATTATTCATCTCACTTACCTCCAATCCCAAGTTATTGACGGCATCGCGATGAGCTATGGTGATGCAAGGCTATTGCACAAAGTGGCGGCAATCACATAAATGCGCAGCATGGCGACGTGTGAAGGCCCTGGGCAACCCATTTCAATGTCGTCCCTGCTTAGAATAGGAGGTAAGGCCCTGTTTGACGCCAAGACCAAAATCAGTATTAGTTTAAAAAATAATAATAATAATAATAATAAATAAAATTTTTTAATCATTCTACATAAAGTCTAATATAAAAAATATTATTTTTACTTCACATATTTAATAAATTTTAATAAAAATATCAACTTTATTTTATATTCTAAATTAAAATATTCGAATCGTATATTTTGATCTAGGATGTGAAATAAAGTTAATATTTTTAATAAAAATTATTGAGTAAGTAAAGTAAAATAATATTTTTTATATTAAGATTTGTGTAAAATAATTAAAAAAAATATTTGTATTATTTTAGATTATATATTTCATTTAGATATAAATTTTATTTAAAAAATTAAATTAAGTTAAATAAATAAAAGGAAGTATTAATGTCAAGCACTTTCTTAAAATAGTTTTTTGAAATCACGAAATTAATCGATTTTTTATTTTAAAAAATTTTTAGTGACGCGACGGGGATTTGATGTTTTTTAAAAAATAAGAATGATTAATTAATTAATTAATTATCATTTAAAAAATTTACCAAAGGAACATATTTTATTTTTCGTTAAACAAAAGTTTACAGATGTCGCCCAAACGATGAGCAACTTCTGAGACAGAAGCCGCTCATTATCCGGAAGACTTTAATATTATTTTTTTTAAAAAATATTATATTAATAACTTTTAAGTAAAAAAATAAAAAATACTTTTAAAACATAAATTAACAATAATTTAAAATAAATAAAAATTTATTAATTATCAATTAAACAAATCCTATCATATTCATTAAAACTTCAATT
>JAEMOT010003203.1:0-31548 GCA_019297695.1 Apostasia ramifera | reverse complement strand
AAATGTTTCTGCATTCTTAAGCCCATGCAATTTTATTCTCCAATCTGATTTTTCTCCAACACTATTTTTGTTTCTGCATTCTCTGTTTTTANTCACTGTTTTTATGTTTGGCTTTTCGGAATTACTTGAGTAGACCATTGGCTTATTTGCATATGCATAGAGTGCCTCATTGTAATATTGATTCTTGTATATGCATTAAATTGTAAGCTAGCTAGTCTAGCAAAACCTTTACTTCCTTTCTCTATCTCCCTAGTGGAGGTTTGTAGGTTTGCTCAGCTTTGGTTCCTGCAAAAAGCTGTAGGATTGAAGATTTGCTTGGCTTTGGTTCCTTGAAAAAGCCATAGAGTTGTATTGGGTTTGTTCGGCTTTTGTTCTCGTAAAAAGCCGGGGTTTTTTAGTGAAATTCCCATTCGAGGTGCGTGGGGAGTGGACTAGGCGGAAGGCCGAACCACTATAAATCTTTTGTGCCTATTGTGTGATATATTTCTACTGCTTGCCTTTTTCAATTGTTGAATACGTTATTTCTGCATTGTGTTCTATTTTGCAAATTGACCTCATTTCTGCACTGAATCCTATTTTGCAAATTGACCTCATTTCTGCACTGAGTCCTATTTTGCAAATTGACCTCACTTTCTGGTGGTACTCTCTGTTCTATTTCTTCTGCTGTCTGATTTGCTAAATCAACCTCTCTGCATCGTTTGAATTATCTATTAGTTTATTGCCTTATTTAAACTCATAAGTTTTATTATTCCCAATTCACCCCCCTCTTGGGAAGCCTTTGGGCCAACAAGCGACACACAGATTATGAAGCGTTGCCAACGCTACTTTTCAGCCACTATCGTGCGCAATGTATCGAACATCAGCCACGAGGGTTCATTGTTACTATTATGATTTGTTTTGTGGGTTGTTGTACCCGATGTTTATTTATTCTCATCTTAGTGTGACAATGTTCATTTATATTCGTGCACGATGTTTCACTTGCATAAATTTTCCTTACTGCATTTTATTCTTTTGTTCTTTTTATGCTGAGTATAAAGACAGAGTTATAAAAAAAAAAGAGAACAAAAACTGTATGATTGGCATCTTCAATAGTGTGTTTTGGCATTTTTTTTTGTTTTTTAAAGAGACTTTTGGAGCATATTTTACATAGGGTTTAACTTTTGAGGAGAGAAATTGTTGGAATGAACTTTATACAGACCCTACTGGCATGGAGTTTGAGCACCGTGATTGCAGGCTGCATGCTGTATTTCTACTTAATATCGAGGATGATTTGCTGAAGGGCCAAAGAGGAGCGACCTTTGGCTCAATGATCTTGTGATGTCATGTATTTGAAAAAATTGATTATTTAATCATTACAACTACTGATTACATATTCTTTTTGTCCTAACCCTTACAAGTTTTCTTGAGCACAGGACCAAAAAACAAAATGTAGGCAATTATTTCTATCATTATACCGTGTCAATCCCAAATATGAGAAAAACATCTTTATCCCCAGCAACTTGTCTTAGATTTGCAGGAAAAGGGCAACCAACACTTATTGGTCCTTGGTCGGAGGCTGCTGTTACTGCTGTTTTGAAGGAGCGCTCTAACCTTTATCAGGACCTCTGCAAGGTGAAGCAAGTCAGTATCCCCAACTAATATATGCTTCTGAAGGAGGAACCCCCCTCTGAACCATGATTCCCAATATCGGAGAACCTATCTAAACCTTAGGGGCCACAGAAGGGAAGGATGGCTGAACCTCTGATCTTCTCCTGGTTAATATGCTAACATCTACTAATATTTGCAAGAGAGCATCAAAAACTGCTAGGCTCTTGAAATGGTGATCCACAACTAAGGAATTGATAATATTCACTGCCCTCCTCACTATTTCCTCCAAATCTTACATGCGCTGTCTCCTCCAACTTTGGCTTTTATCTATCAAAGTTTGCATGGAGTGGATCTCAAATTTCAGCATTTTATTGTGGCGACAGGCTTCTGAGAGAATCTCTCTGACTCAAGTTTCTGCCTCTTTGGCCTCCATCGCTTGCGCCTTGGAGTGGTCGCACTCTTTTGCTAATGCCTCCTCCTGATCCAATTCTTTTATTCTTCTCTGGAGGTCCTTGACATAGGCATTGTGAGCTTGATGAATCTTATAAATTGTGTGATTGAACTCTGCCCTTGTAGCCTCTAATTTCCCTGCCCATTCTGCATTGCTTCGGGCTAGGAAAGTTATCTTGTCTTCAAATTTATACAACTCCCCTAACCCCTCCTTGTGGCTTGCAAGAGAATGCTTAGTGGCCTTTAATAGGGCATCCTCCAATTCAGCCACTCTTTTGTGAAAGCAGCACATCTCCTTATCTTGGTTGTCTTTCATAGACTTCATCATGCCAGCAACTTCAGAGGAGGTTTTCAAGATATCGTCCTCCCATTTTTTGAGGTCAAATAATCTGCTGCTTATAACTTTCCCATGTTGCTGATTAACTCATCAATGCTGGACTTGATGTCCGGGGAAGATTGGCAGACAATCTTCTTTTTGTGTTTTTTCTTCTTCCCTTCTCCATGACTTGCTGCAGCGCAAGTATCACATAAAGGGGAAGTAGCGAGTACCTTCTGTGGGTGAAGAGGAGAGACCACCTGTTTTTCAGTAACAAGACTTGGGAAGTTAATCACCAACAAAGTTTTTCAAGATTCCCCTAAGGTTGCAACATCAAATTGTGGGAGCAACTGTCCCAAACTTTCATCCTTCAGCGGCATCCTTCCTGGTGGAAGGATCTGACCTTCCGGCGTCTTGTAGGAGACGCTCACTTCTTTTTTTTTGCCTTCCTTTGATGTTACTTCCCTAGTAGAAGAATCATACAAGTATACTATTTCATCCACCTTAATTGTGGCCTGCCCTTTTATAGCAAGCGGTTCTGTAGATGCTAGGGCCTTTATCAGATGTTGGTGACGAGGGACATACTTCAGATTGCAGAGGTGGTGTTGTCTGCTCAGATGCTACCGGAGACAGATTTGCCAGCCCTTGCTTTGCCAATGGTTCGCCTTCAAGGAGCGACAAGGCCACAGCCCATTTCTTCTCTGGAAGAGGATTACTAGAGGACTCTCCTAAACGTTTCTTCCTTCTAATCAGGAAAGTTAAGCTAAACCATTTCTTCTAGTCTGCCATTTTTATGATGCCCAAACTGAATGCCTCACTCTCTCTTTCTTTGCATAATGCAAGGAGATGAAATAATAGAAGACAAACCACCAAGGATTTGCCCTCAATTTATCTCACTATTCTTGGGCAGAATTCTTATCCATGTCATGATGACATATGACCGGACTTATATAAATATTCGTGCCCTTTACATATAGGGGATGATATTTACACTTACATTTGACGCTATATCTTCATCGTACACGTGGCACCTTAAAGCTCTCCAAATTCTTTTTGCTTATTATCGTGCATGATGTTCATACCATCAAATTTGATGAGTTTTTAATGATGCTCATTTTTTACCTTTCAGGAACTCTAATCATCATTTACGAGGCAAACTCAGCCTGTTAACATCGGTCACGATGTTTGGCCTCAATTGTGTCATCGCCACAATTCAAATAGATGGAAACCACTACGTCAACATCTACAAGGCGCTATTCCTGTTGCAGTATCACTTTTAGCTCTATTTAACAGGGAGTTTCAGGTTTCCAAGCACCCGTAGCCGGTCAATCGGTTTCCAACAGCCTAATAGATCAAGAATCCACATATCATCTTCTTGCAATTAGCAATGGTCTTCTTGGGACTGGCAGTTACAGTTTGTATTAATTTAAGACCTATAAGACACTAACTTATTCATCTATAAATACCCTTCGCAGGACTCCTAGTAGAGGGAGGAAGAAAACTTTGTACTCTTCTTTTTTCTTACTCTTGATTTGGTCTCTAGACCATACCTTTTTAAGTTCTAATGAAAGTTTTTCCTTAGCTCTCAGGTGGACAAAGGAATCTATCCTTGAACAACTTTACATCTTGTGTTCTTTTCTGGATGATTCTTAGCTCTCTTAAGCTGATAATTTTGACAGGAAACATTGCGTGCCATTGATTCTCAGAACTCCATCTTTCTCCGTCAACTTGATCAACATGTATTAAAATTCTCATCTCATCTAAATATGTTGTGATAAATTGAGAAGTAATTAAACAAGTTTTATAATATAGTTTTAAATTTAAATTTATTTAATTCAGTTGTTGAAATTTATTTTCATTTTTTTCAAGTTGGATTATTAATAATGTTGCTTTTCTAGTATCACGAACGTCTAAGAATATAAAAATATATAATTAATTTCAAAAAAACTTAAAAGATGTTTTTGAAATTCATGCCAACAAAATATGTAAGCTATTATAGTTTATCATAACAGCTACACCATAAATATGAAAACGTGACAAAATATATATATATTTATATATATATATAATATACAAAACTGTCGTATCATGATGTATCCATATTCTATTTTTTTTAAATTTGTCGTATCATCGTATTCATATCATATAGTATCTGTATTGTCGTATAACACATGTGCTTCATAGCACAAGCTTGAACGCACAAAGTACTTTTACGAGGAGTCATACAAAGCCATCATATGCAACATAATATGTGCATATGTCATCAACATAGAAAACCTTGCATTGTACTACACCAAGACAGTCAAAGTACTAAAAGAACATTAAAGCTAAAAAAACAAATAAACTGTTTTAAATCCACTGATAAGACAGGAAAATAGGAGAATAAAGCAAATCTTCATCACCAAAAACTACTAAACCAAACTACCTTGTGACAGCACCCATGGACCGTCCCCACAATCCAATGCAGGAAATTTGTTGGTTATTCCGGAGAAAAGAGACCACTATTTTGAGATCATCTTTCTGGATTCATCAGAGAGCATAAAAATATGGTTGTGACAAACCAAATGATGATGCAATTAGAAAAGGGACTTGGAGACTACCTCATGCCAGCCAAGGCTGACGTAATCACCACCAGAAAGTCCGGATCCTGAAAAGTCAAGGGTGAAGACAGTAATATTCGACGGAAGAAGGATGGCAACAGCCTCATTTGCATCAGCCCTACATCCACTGTATAACCAGAAGTTCCATAAATAAAACCTCATTTTCAGATAAAAGTAATCATAGACGAATGACAAATTCTACAATCAGGTAATAACAGAAAAACCTTCACATCTGAGATTCATAAAGATTGAGGTTCACTTCTCAATTTCAAAATACAATAATAAATCTCAATATTACTCAAAAAATATTCATCCTGTTTAAAATCCCACTCATTTGAATCAACGCAAAGGAAGATCAAGGCATACATCAGCACGTAAAAGGTAGATAGAGCATTAGACACCTGTGCAAACAACACAATACACAACAACATCATCAACAGCTTTATCCAAACTATTCAACTTTAATAATCATTTTAGCTAATTATTCCTATCCAATGCAACTATTTACAAAATAATTGTTGCATCAGACCTACAACCAAAATGTGTTTGGTTTACAATTTTTTTCTTCATATTCTTTTCACAATTAATGGTACACGTTTGTCACAACGAAGTTATCTTCCAATGTAAAACAACTTAAAACAGAGAAAATAAGGAACTACTAACCTATTTCCATGGCAGTAAATGACACAAGGCAAAGTAGTGTTTTCTGGGAAAGCATCTGGAATGTAGTGGCTGCACTTTAATATATGACCCCATTGATTCGTGAGCTGTAAGGTTCAAAGAAAAGAACCCCCAGCTAATTCAGAAATTACAATGAACTTGCACTACAAATTCTTTTTAAAAGCTGTAAAAAAAGACAGAAGAAACCTCTGTAATTGATCTCCGTACTTGCCTCCAAATCTTTGCGTTTGTATTTCCTGCCGGCAAGAATGAATTCTGATTCCCATAGATACTGGTCTGGATTATAATGTGCCCTGTAAATCAAGGTAATCATTATTAATAATCAAACTAAAATCTTTTAAAAAACAAGCAATTACTCAAAGAACATAAAGAAATTCTCATATTGATTGATATAAGCTCCTTAAGTAACTTCATATCATTTACTTTGTCAACAAATGTTATATGAATATGATTCATTACCATATCATTAATGTATAACTGAATGTAATTTAGTTACATTATAGACTATGCATATCCATACAAATCTTACAATTCTATCACTGAACTTTAAATTAGTCCAATAGTAGAGCAGTAAGCAAGAACTCTCCACTTGGTGAGTACCAACAAAATCAAAATTGAAAATCACAACCATTTCAAAAATAACTATTGCTAGACTAAGAAACCTCTCCTTAATGAAATTAAAATAAGACCGCATAGAAGCCCTTCTGGATTATAGATTATTTCAATTCATTTCATGCCGACTCCTGGTACTAATGAAAGGACTTCTAACTTGAAATAATAACTTGAGTCAGTTGTGTTGGCACTAAGCCCAACCATACCTAAGGTAAGAGAAAATTAAAAAAATCTCTAAAACATTGCCAGTTATTAAAACTTTCAGTTTAATCCAGTAAGAAAAATAAGATAATCAACCACACAAGAATGTATATCAAAAACATGTCTTTTTTGTAATCTTGAGCAATCTCAAACAGTTGCTTTAGCTTGTTTAACATTAACGGGAACAATAAAACTGCATTAAGAAGGAATCAAAATTACAATATTTATGTCAAATTCAAGTATTTTGTAAGTTTGGGAGGCCACAAATAGTTGTTTTAACTTTTTGCGAGTGTGCAACAAGATATCTGCATTAGGAAAAATCATTTACCACAAAAAAACTGCTTGAGTGGATGTGCTAAGATTCATCCTAAGAGACATTTGGTTCAATGTTATTCTAATGTTATGTTATTTGGAACAACCGATTGCTTGGTTTAATAATATGTTCAAATATTACAGGATTGTCACCCTAAAATGACAATCTAAAATAATTTCTAAATATTAGACTACTGTAATGAAAGGAGGTAAGATTGAATTGATCATCTATTATCATTTTTAATATAATGACACTGAACCAAACAAACAATAAAACATCTAGACAACACAAACACGAGATAACATTGAACCAAATGCCCCCTAGTAATGTGAACTAGTGCAATCTAAGCTACAGTGATCTTTGATGTAATCAAAGACAAAAATAAGACATGAATGGAGAAAATAGGCATGAATAGGCATCCATCTCTTTCCATCCAGCATCCACACAGGACTAAAACAAGGGAGGCGATAAAAAATTTACATTTAAAAAAAATGGTACTTCAAGAATATACCAAAAGTAAATGAGAAATAAGTAACCGCTGTCTACAATGTTCACCTGGGAGGCCGGATAACAAAATTTATAAATTGGTCGATCATCTTCTCTCCTCAAAGCCACCACACCTCGAGGAGTTACAGATTGACGGAACCTCTCAAAGCATCAGTATGTAAAACACCCACCAAGTTGAAACTATGCGTTACTTTGCAAACGCCAAAAAATTGATTAAACGAGGCTTCAAGCAGTTCATCCCCATCTCATACTGAACCCAGAAATTGCAACTTCAACATTCTGACACCTATAACTCCAGTTAAAATATCCAGATACAAACCGACAATCGAAACAAATTCAGATCGAAAGAAATTAGAACCAGGACAGAAGCTCAAGACTGTTTATCGACAGCAACACAAGCTGCCATTACAGATTTTGCAAAGTCAGATTCTGTAAGTGTTTACTCTAACCAAGCCTTTTAATAATTAAGCAGAAAACCCCCAAACCACCCGGGTCAAAACCCAGGATCCAAAAAATTCATTCTCAATTTTACTAGCTACCCATCACCGCATTCTACGCCAAAGCACCAGCTTCCGTGATCAAACAGCTCTAGGCGTCCAACCTACATTAAACAGAAAAAGCAACGAAATCTCCAGTAAGAGAGCCTCAAAACTCAAACTAGCAAACAGATTAACCTCTTCGAACTCAAAACTCCATCTTCCTGGCAAATCCAAAGCTCACACGACAGCAGCAGACCTCTGGATGCGAGCGCGCATGAAACCCTAAATTATGGCGACAAAGACAGGAACCGCGGCCCCTTCTGGGCCAGAAGTGAGGGATGGGTATGGCAGCGAGAAAAAGACAATTACCGTATGCATGACGGAAAATGCAGAGGAGATCAGAAGAAAAGGTTCCTGAGCGACAACGATGGGTCCGGTGGGTGAGCGAGCGAGAGTTGCAGCGAAGAACTCGGCAATAAAGGATGGCCTGCCAATGGCGTATTTTGGTTCGGTTAACCAAATAAAAAAACTCTATATTTTTTCGGTTTTTAAATTTGAAAAATAAAAGCCAAATTATAAATCAAATTAATATGCATATATTTCGGTAGATTTGATTAAAAACAAAAAGTATAATTAGTAAATAAATAAATCCAAATTTAATAATGATCAATGTTACGTTTTCAATAATTTAATTTTACGATTCAAATAATATAATAAAATATTATTTATTACACCTAAACGATTGCATGAGACTGGTACCTAATTCTTAAAAGCAAAAAAAATCCCTTCCACATGATATATAGCAAAAGATTGGACAACCAATAATCCCACGCTTTATGATATAATCAATTAATTTGATTAGTTCAAACCATTAATCCAAACTAAAACGAAATAATCAAACTAATTGTAACATAAAACTATTTGCACAAGAGTCTGAAGGCATCATGATCGCCCACATAACATAGTATCGGCCATTTAAATCGTTATCAGGCCAAGCTAGTTGGACAACAGTTGAACGGACCAATAAACACTCCGTCTCAATCTTGGTCCACCTAACCTCTAACTTGTAAACAATGGAGTGTGTGCCAAGCCCATGCAGCCCATCTGGACGATGCGGCCAACTACCCCCTGTCGTCGTCAATCTATGTCACACTCCCTCCTATTGGTCGCCCTTATTTTAGAAGAAGTAACTGCAAAAGGTTTACACTTGCCTTTTCCGGTGAAGAGTCAAATCCACCGTACAGGGAAGGATGCCTGCCACCGCGTGCTCAACTAATATCCAAACTATCTTTTCTAATATTGTGGATGACCAAACCAGCCTTCCCACCAAAAGATCAATATCCCCGGATGATGTGGCAAGATCCTAGATGCATGAACAAACAGCTCACCCTGTGCAGCCCGGATGGGGGGAAATCTCCTTCCCTTCTAAAGTTCTCCTATAACTACTATAAATACTGAGACTGCTTCAGCAAGGATCGTTCGACTAGACATATAGGACTACAGACTAAAACCTTACAAGAGCTCCATCACTCTCTTGTATTCCCTACCATCTCTCTTACTCTCCCTCAGGGAGCTTTTAAATATTTAGTGGAATCTTTTCTAGCTTTACTAGTAGATGTAAGTAGATCTCTCTGAACTATCTAAATCTTGGTGTCTTTTACTTTTCAATACACTTTACTACTATTTTCTCCCTCTCCATAGTCTCTCTTGCTCTCTACGGTGCCTATGAGATTCATATGTGTTGCCTGCTAGAGGAGCCCTCACTTCTCTTACATTAATATTTTGGTGGTTTCACAAAACGGGTAAGTCTATCCTAGATGAGGCCTCTAGACTCGCTTTTGAGCGATTTTCTTCGCATCCTATGATATGTAGTTGGAGGAAATATACACCTTCTTGGCGAACCTTTCCAGCTAGGTAGAAGCCCTCACTACTGTCGTAGCCCACGGCGGTCGAGGCACGACCCTCAAATCCTCCACTAACTGCAACTGTCATTGAATCCAACAACGACAGCCCCCCAGCACTTCTAACTCGTTTAGACAGCAGCCGAGCCTTCGTAGATCGCGGAATCGCTTCGCCACCACTAGGTATCATAGCCCAAATGACAATAGCCAGCACTCCTTCATCCCAAGTTGGTCGTTCTGACCCTTTGCACCAGTCATTGCCGACCATGGTTGGAGCAGCTCCTGGAGCATTGGAGCTCCTCGGAACCCCCTCCAAGCACCCCCACCATCAAAATGGTTGTCCCACATCCACAGCATCTTGTGCAACACCCCCGATCACGCTATTACATCATCACCACGAGGCCCCCCTAGACACCCAAGTTAAGTGGGCTGCACGAGGGCCAGCACTGCAGGGTCACACCACCTATAAATTCTTTAATGCTCAGTCGGCATCAAAAGATTCCTTGGGAGATCCCTATGGCCTAGTCACCTCAAGTCCAAAAGACTTCCCCTACACATCTATAACTAGGCATCCTTAGTCGATATGGATGTACCTTTGCTGAACGACCTGGCCAATGCATGGGTTTGGGAGAACCACTAACACATGCTCTGCTCCATGCCCTAATTAAGGTTAACTTTCGCTTACCGAAGATTAAGACCTTCGACAGAACAACAGACCCTCGCGAACACATACAACTGATCAAGAGATCCCTTCATTTCCTCCAACCGGAGGAGGCAACCTTCTGCTATCTGATGGCCTACTCGTTTTGAGGGCTGGCCTATGATTAGTATGTGGGGCTTGGCCACATCTAATCTTACGATCATGTTAAAAGAAAAGTCCTAGCCCATTTCATTGGTTGCATTAGAGACTAGAGGATTCCATATGATCCTAATAGACTAGTACATTTCTGCTGCAATTCAAACTGAAGACATACACCCAATTGTCCTCCTTTACATTTATGAAGAGAGCTCAAAAAGGACAATAACATGGCTAAGTCTCTCCAGCTAAGCAAGCCCCACAACTTCCTGGAGCTTATGAGCAGGAGCAAAAAGTTCATTATACTTGAAGACATGGGCTCTATGATAAGGCCTCGATTGTCTCTTCCCTAATAGAAATCCCCAAGCGCAAGCAAAATAGGGGAGGTAGTCCCCTGCCAAAGGACAAGTGGTCCCCTCAATAAGGCCAAGACAGCCCAAAAGGCTAGTAATCAGTAGGGCCAACAAGGCAAAACCTATCAGAATGGCGCATTCCTAAAATACCAAAGTCACCACTAATTTAGTCCCATTAACTAAAGTCTTTGTTGCTGCCCAGCAAAAGAGCTACATGCCCAGGAAGTGCAAAGCCACCTCTTGCTCGTACTGCGAATTTCACCAGACCTATAGACATCCTACCTACCAATATAGGACCCTGAAAGGTATTACTGGATTGACTTACGAATGAGCGGAAGCTTTAGGAGGACCACCTCCCAAAAGCTTTATTTAAAACATCTTCATATGTAATGAATGGTCCTTTAAATGAGTGTATTCAAGCTAAATTCATTAAAAGATTAATAAATAATTATATATATCACTATTCAATTCAAATATATTAATATATTAAAATGCAACTCTATCTCTAAAAAAATATATTCTTTCAACATATATTGATATATTATTAAATAGCTATATATTGAGTAGTATTACTTAAAAATACTTTAATATGTATAAAATGATCTTCGAATATGTGTATTTAAATGAAAAATGTCTTTATGACATATACAAGTTATGTAATTGTGAGTATTAGATTAAAATACCTTAATAAATAATAAATAAATATTTAAATGCTAATTTTCATATCAAATATATTGAAAAATTATAGAATCGTTATACAATCACTTATATTTAGTTAAAAGAACTTAATATGTAATGAATCAGTTTATAAATACTTGTATTTAGTTTGACTTCATTGATATATTAATCAGAAGTTGTATAATTGCATCGTTCAGTTGGTGCACCATGATATATGATAAATTAGTTTTTAAAAGTATATATTCAATTGAAATACATTGATATATTATTATATAAATGTATAATTAATGATAAAAAATTAATAAATCAAGAATTATATCGAATCAATCTCGAAATATGTATTTGATTGAAATAATTGATGTAACATATATAAGTTATGCAATTATGAGTATTAAATTAAAATAACTTAGCAGATAATAAATTGATATTTAAATGCATGTATTCTATTTAACTGTTATTAAAAATTATTGAATAGTTGCATTATAGCTAGTATTTAGTTAAAATAATTTAACATATAACAAATTTACCTATAAATCACAGAATTTAACTTAAATTCATCAATATAGCAATTAATAATTACATAATTATCATTGTTCAGTTCAAATATATTGATAGGTACTAAATTACACTTTAAAAGTGTGTTTTAAGTTGAAATCATCTATAAACTATCAAATTATTATATAATTACTAATATTAAGTGAAAATACTTTGATAAATATAGAGCTAATCTATAAATATGTGTATTTAGTTGAAATATATCAAAATAATATATAAAAATTATATAATTATAAGTATTAAATTAAAATACGTAGATATATAATAAATCATTATATAAATGCTAGTATTTGGTTCAAATACTCCAAATAATTATCAAATTATTATATAATTTCTAGTATTCAACTGAAATAACTTAATATGTATTGACTTGACCTTTAAATGCAAGCGTTCAGCTTAAATGTATTGATATTATAATAAATAATTTTATATTTGTCATTATTCTATTCAAATATATTGATATGTAGTAAATTAGTCTCTAAAAGTATATGTTTAGTTAAAATATATTGATATATTATTAAAAAATTATATAATTACTGGTATTAAGATAAAATACCTTAATATGTATTAAATTAATCTCTAAATATATATGTTTAGCTGAAATAAGTCTACATAATTATTATAAATTATGTAATTATGAGTAATATGTTAAAATACTTCAATATAAATAAAATAATATATAAATGCTAGTATTTTATTTAACTATATTGAAAAATTATTAAATAATTATATAATTTCTAGTATTTTATTAAAATAATTTGATATATAACAAATTTTTCTCTAAATATATGTATTTAGCTTAAATTTACTAATATAATAATGAAAAATTATGTAATTATCACTATTAAATTTAAATATATTTATATATAAAAATTTTGCCTTACATCGATATACAATTATATAGATATATAATTAATAGTAAAATAATATGATATGCATTAAATCAGCCTTTAAATATAGGTATTCAGCTTAAATTTATTAGTATTACAATAAATAGCTATATATTTGTCATTATTCTATTCAAATACATTATTATATAATAAATTAATTTTTAAAAATAAATATTCTGTTAAAATATATCAATATACTATCAGATAGTTAAATAATTACTGATATTAAAATAAAATTTCTTGATATTTATTGTATTAATCCCTAAATGTGTTGTATTTAGATAAAATATATTGATATAATAATTATAAATCATGTAATTGTGATTATTAATTTAAAATTCTTTGTTTTAAATCAAATGATATCTAAATGCTAGTATTTAATTTAAATATATTAAAAAATTATTGAATAGTGACATAAAATTCAGTATTTCATTAAAATATTTTAATATGTAATAAATTCTTCTATAGATACGTGTATTTAGCTTAAATTATTTGATATAATATTGAATAATTATATAATTGCTACTGTACAGTTTAAACATATTGATATGTAAAACAATAATCTTTGAAAGTTTGTATCAATTAAAATACATTAAAATACTATCAAATAATTATATAATTATTATTATTAAATTAAAATACAATGATATTTAATTGCAATATGTTAATATAACATATATAAGATATGCATTTATTAGTTTTAAGATAAAAAATAGTTAATATAGAATAAATTGATATCCAAATAATAGTATTATATTGAAATACGTTGAGAACTTATCAAATAATTATATAATAATTAGTATTCACATTAAAAAACTTGTTATATACTGAATCATTTATTAAATACATATATTTTTCTTAAATTTATTTATATAGTAATATACAATTATATAATTAGCACTATTTAGTTTAAATAAGCTGATATGTAGCAATTTAGTTTCTAAAATTGTTTATTCAATTGAAATACATAAATATACTATTAAATAATTAGAGAATTATTAGTATTAAATTAAAATAGTTTAATATAAATTGAATGGATCTTTAAATATATATATTAAGTTAAAATATATTGATATAATATATATAAGATATGTAATTACTACTATTAAATTAAAATGCCATAATATGTAATATATTAATGTTAAAATTCTGATAACTTATTCTAATATTTTAAAATATCATCAAATAGTCACATATCTGCTAGTATTTACTTAACATTATTTGATATATAATGAATTAGTCTTTAAATACGTGTATTCATCTTAAATTTATCGATATAGTAATAAATAGTTATATATATATGCCACTTTTTAGTTCAAATACATTGATATATCATAAATCTATTATTATAACATGAATTCGAATTATTAAGTTAAAATATCTTAATATACATTAATTAATTTGATGTCTAAATAGTTGTATTTTATCTAAATATATTAAAATATTATCGAATAGGTGTATCATATATAGTACTCAGATTAAAAAATTTGATATAGAATAATAATCAATAATTGTGTAATTGCCACTATTCAATTTAAATAAATTGATACATAAAAAATTAATCTTTAAAAGTATATATATTCAGTTGAAATAAATCGATATAATATATATAAATTATGTAATTATGAGTAGTGATTTCAAAGACCTTGATATATAATACATCGATATTTAAATAATAGTGTTCTATTTAAATATATTGAGAAATTACCGAATAATTATATAGTTGCTAATATTCAGTTAAAAATACTTAATATATTAAATATATGAATCCTGTAGAAATATATAGATATAACATATATAAGCTATGTATTTATGATTATAAAGTTTAAACATCACAATATGTAACAAATTCAAGTCTAAAGCTAGTATTTTATTCAAATACTTTAAAATATAATAAATAGTCGTATAATTGCTAAAATTCAATTAAAATAATTTGATATGTAATGAGTCAATATCTAAATACATGTATTACCTTAAATTTATTGATATAGTAACAAATTATTGTATAATTGTCATATTCAGTTTAAATAGACTATTATGTAATATATTAGTCTCTAAAACTGTTTATTTCTTTGAAATATATATAATTACTGGTATAAAGTTAAAATACCATGACATGTGTCAAATTAGTTTCTAAATATATGTATTTAATTGAAATATATTGATATAATATATGTAAGATGTGTAATTTGAGTATCAAATTAAAGGGATAATTACCTACATACCACACCATTTAGTTTTATTTATGCTTTACCCATCCATTTTTAGTTAATTACACTATACACACTAAAAATATTACAAGATCTTACATACACACACTTGAGTTAAAACTTAATCAAAATCTATTTGAAAAAAAATATTCTATTAGTAAATTATTAAAATTATATTTTTATCCTTAATGATACATATTTTTCTCTTCTTCAATACCATACTAAAGTGCTAATTTGTCCTAAAATCAATTCACATCGCGGATGTCTCCTTCCTTTGCCGCCACCTAAATATTAAGATTTTAGATTTTTTTTTACTCAAAATATATTTAAATATCCTTAAAATAATATGATGAACGGCTCAAATTTTTTGTAATCTAACTATAGTAAGGTTATTGAAAAATTATGATTACTCATCATAATAGAAATAAGTTAAGATGTATGTATGTAAGATTTTAAAATATTTTTAGTGTGCATAGCGTAATTAACTAAGAATGGATGGGTAAGGCATAAATAAAATGAAATGGTGTGGCATGTAGGTAATTATTCCTTAATTAAAATATTTTTATATATAATAAATTGATATTTAAATGAAAGTACTTTATTCAAATATATTGAAAAAAAATCGACTAGTCATATAATTATTATTATTCAGTTAAAATCACTTGATATGCAATATATAGTCTTCTAAATAAGTGTATTTAGACTATTAGGTTAAAATACCATAATATGTGATAAATTCATGTCTAAATGCTAATTTTCAATTCAAATGCATTAAAAAATATCGAATAGTAATATAATTAGTTGTATTTAGTAAAAAATAACTTGATATATAATGAGTTAGTCTCTCAATCCATGTATTAACCTAAAATTCAGCGATATATCAATGAAAAGTTGTATAATTGTCTTTCTTCAATTCAAATACAATAATATATGTGTCAATCAGACTCTACAAGTATGTATTCAATTGAAATATATCGATATACTATCAAATAGTTACATAATTATTCATATAAATTTAAAAAGTATCATTATATGTATCGAATCGATCTCTAAATCTATGTATTCGATTGATATGCATCGATGTAACATATATAAAATGTGTAATTATAAGTATTAGCTATAATAACTTGATATGTATTGAATCGGCCTTTAAATACAGATATTTAGCTTAAATTCATCGATATTAAAATGAATAGTTATATATTTGCCAATTTTCTGTTAAAATAGACTAACACATAATAAATTAGTCTCTAGAAGCCTGTGTTCAATTGATATATTTTGATATATCATTAAAAAGTTATATAATTATTAGTATTAAAATAAAACACTTTGATTTATATTGAATTGATCTCTAAATATGTATATTCACTGAAGTATGTTAGCATAATTGTTATAAGTGATGTAATTATGAGTATTAAGTTAAAAAATCTTGATATAGATTAAATAATGTTTAAATGAAAGTATTTTATTCAAATATATCAGAAAATTATTGAATAGTAGTAAAATATCCCGTTTTTATTAAAATAGCTTGATTTGTAATGAAATATTATTTGAATAAGTGTACTGAGCTTAAATTTATTGATAAAATAAGCAATAATTATATAATTATTACTGTTCAATTAAAACAAGTTGAAATGTGTGCATTCAGTTGCAATACATTAATATACCATCAGCAACTGAGATACTAGTCTTCCCTTTGCAAGCTTCAAACATTGAAAAAACCAACCTGGAACCCGTCATGTAGTCTACTTAAATATATTGATATAATAATATATAGTCATATAATTAGCACTATTCAATTCAAATATACTGCTGTATAGCAAATTAGTTTCTAAAGGCTTGAATTATTCGAATATAAATAAATAGTCGCATAATTATTAGTATTAAATTAAAATAATTTGATACGTTTTTAACTTGATACGTAATAAATTAGTCTGTAATTACCAGTACTCATCTTATATTTATCGATATAGTAATAAATAGTTACATATATGTCACTCTTTAGTTCACATACACTGATATGGAATAAATTTATACCTAATATTGTGTATTTTACTAATATATATTGATATATTATCAAACAATCGTATAATACCTAGTATTAAGTAAAAGTGCCATGGTAAATATATCAAATCGATCTCCAAATGTGTGTGTGCTTTGTTAATGTATATCGATATGACTTATAAAAGTTGCGTAATAATGAGTATTAGGTTAAAATATCATAATATGTGATAAATTCTTATCTAAATGCTAATTTTCAATTCAAATGCATTACAAAAATATCGAATAGTCGTATAATTACTTGATATCAGTAAACATAAGTTGATGTGTAAACTATCAGTCTCTAAATGCATGTATTAATCTTAAATTCATCGATATATCAATAAGTAGTTATATAATTGCCTTTCTTCAATTCAAATATAATGATATATGATAAATCACACTCTAAAATTATGTATTCAATTAAAATATATCGATATACTATCAAATAGTTATATAATTATTTGTATAAATTTAAAATACTATTATATATGTCAAATCGATCTCTAAATACGTGTATTCGATTAATATACATCGAAGTAATAAATATAAATTATGTAATTGTGAGTATTTGCTAAGATGACTTGATATGCATTGAATCGACCTTTAAATGCAAATATTCAGCTTAAATTCATGGAAATTGTAATGAATAGTTATATATTTGTCACTTTTCTGTTAAAATAGTCTAATACAAAATAAATTAGTCTCTAGAAGCCTATGTTCAATTGAACTATATTGATATGCCATTACAAATGTATATAATTATTGGTATACCGTGATATGTTTTGAATTTATCTATAAATGCGTATATTGGCAAAAATATGTTGATATACTTATTATAAGTGATGTAATTATGAGTATTAAGTTAAAATATCTTGACATAGATTAAATAATATCTAAATAATAGTATTTTATTCAAATATATAAAGAAATCATTGAATAGTCATAAAATATCTAGTATTCTACTTAAATAACTTGATTTGTAAAGAAGCATTCTTTGAATAGTTGTATTTTGCTAAATTTATTGATAAAATAAGCAATAATTATATAATTATCACTGTTCAGTTTAAATATGTTTATATGTAAAATCTTAGCTTTCAAAAATTTGTATTCAGTCAAAATACATTGATATACTATAAAACAGTTGTATAATTGCTAGTATTAAGCTAACATACCATGATATGTATCGATGCAGTCACTAAATGTGTACATTCAGTTGCAATATGCTAATATAACATATATAAGTTATGTTATTAATTAATATTAAGTTAATATACCATAATGTGTAACAAATTGATATCCAAATAACCTTACTAAATTGAAATACATTGAAAAATTATCGAATAATTGTATAGTAATTACTGCTAAGTTTAAAAAACTTGTTATAGATTGAATCGATCTTCAAATGCATGTAATTTGCTTAAACATATTGATATAATAACATATAGTCATATAATTGATACTATTCAGTTCAAATATACTGAAATATTGAAAATCAGTTTCTAAAAGCTTGTATTCTATTAAACAATGTTGATATACTATCAAATAAGTGTAGAATTGCTGGCATTAATTTAAAACATCTTAATATTTGTCGAATCGATTTCCAAATATATATATTCAGCTGAAATATATTAATAAATATAAGTTGTGTAATTAGGAGTATTACAATGAATTGCCATAATATATTATATGTTGATGCCAAAATGCTAACACCTAGTTCTAATACTTCAAAATATGAACGAATAGTCATATAATTGTTAGTATTAAGTTAAGATAACTTGATATGAAATAAATTAATCTCTAATTACCTGTACTCATCTTATATTTATCGATATAGTAATAAATAATTATGCATATGCCACTTTTTAGTTTAAATACATTGATATGCAATAAATTTATGCCTAATAGTGTATATTTTATTGATATAGATTGATGCATTATCAAATAGTCATATAATAGATAGTATTAAGTAAAAGTACCATGATATTTAAATCAAATCGATCTTCAAATGTGCATGTACTCTATTGAAATATATCGATATGACTTATAAAAGTTGCATAATAGTGAGTATTAGGTTAAAATGCCATAATATGAGACAAATGCATGTGTAAATGCTAATTTTCAATTCAAATGCATTAAAAAAAATATCAAAAAGTCATGTAATTGCTTGCATTTAGTAAAAATAACTTGATACGTAACATGTCAGTCTCTAAATGCATATATTAATCTTAAATTCATCGATATATTAATGCGTAGTTATATAATTGCTTTTCTTCAGTTGAAATACAATGATATATAATAAATCAGATTACAATCATGTATTTAATTGAAATATATTGATATACTATCAAATAGTTATATAATTATTCGTATAAATATGAAAAAACTATTATAAGTATCGAATAGATCTCTAAATACATGTATTCGATTAAGATAACATATATAAATTGTGTAATTATGAGTATTAGCTAAACTAACTTGATATGTATTGAATCAGCCGTGTAATAAATAGTTACATATTTGCCAATTTTCTATTAAAATAGTCTAATACATAATAAATTATTCTCTAAAAGCCTACGTTCTGTTGAAATATATTGATATATCATTAAAAAGAAATATAATTATTGGTATTAAGATAAAATACTTTGATATGTTTTGACATTATCTCTAAATGCGTATATTTCAGGAAATATGTTGACATAACTGTATAAGTGATGTAATTATGAATATTGAGTTAAAATATCTTAATATAGGTTAAATAATATTTAAATGAAAGTATTTTATACAAATATATAAAGAAATCACTAAATAGTAGAAAATATCTAATATTCTGCGTAAAAAACTCGATTTGTGATGTAGCATTATTTGAATAGTTGTATTTAGCTAAGCTTTATTGATAAAATAAGGAATTATAGTTTAATTATCACTATTTAGTTTAAACATATTGATATGTAAAAACTTAGCTTTTAAAAATTTGTTTTCTACTGAAATAGCAGTATAATTACTAGTATTAAGCTAACATACCATGATATGTATCGATTTAGTGACTAAATTTGTACATTCACCTGCAATACGTTGACATAATATATATCAGTTATGCATTTACTAGTACTACGTTAATATGCCGTAATGGGTAACAAATTAATATTCAAATAACATTATTAAGGTGAACATACGTTGAGAAATTATTGAATAATTGTATAGAAAGTACTGTTCAGTTTAAAAAACTTGTTATAAATTGAATCGATCTTCAAATGCATGTAATCTACTTAAATATATCGATATAATAATGTATAGTCATATAGTTGCACTGTTCAGTTTAAATATAGTGATATGTAGCAAATTAGTTTGTAAAAGCTTGTATTCTATTAAAAAATATTGATATACCATCAAATAAGTACAGAACTACTGGCATAAATTTTAAAATACCTTAATATATGTCGTATCAATCTCCAAATATATATATTCAGTTGAACTATATTGATATAATATATATACGTTGTGTAATTAGGAGTATTACATTGAAGAGCCATAATATGTAATATATCGATGTCAAAATGCTAACACCTCGTTCTAATACTTCAAAATATATACGAATAGTCGCATAATTATTAGCATTAACTTACAGTAATTCGATATGTAATGAATTAGTCTCTAATTACGTGTACTCATCTTATATTTTTCAATATAGAAATAAATAGTAATGTATTTGCACTCTTCAATTCAAATACATTGATATGTAACAAATTTATACCTAACAATATGTATTTTATTGATAAACATTTATCTATATTCAAATAATCACATAATAGCTAGTAATAAGTAAATGTACCAAGATATGTATATCAGATTAATCTCCAAATGTGCGTGTACGCTATTGAAATATATCGATATGACTAATAAAAGTTGTGCGATAGTGAATATTAGGTTAAAATGTCATAATATGTGATAAATTGATGTCTAAGCGCCAATTTCAAATCAAATGCATAAACAAAACATCGAATAGTCGTATGACTACTTGCATTCAGTAAAAGTAAGTTGATATGTAATGAGTAAATCTCTAAATGCATATATCAAGCTTTAATTCATCGATATATCAATGAGTTGTTGTATAATTGTCTTTCTTTAGTTCAAATACAATGATATATGATAAATCAAACTATAAAAGAATGTATTCAATTGAAATATATCGATATACTATCAAATAGTTATATAATTATTCGTATAAATGTAACATACCATTATATGTATCGAATCGATCACTAAATATGTGTATTCAATTATTATACATCAACGCAACATATATAAATTATGTAATTGCGAGTATATGCAAAAATAACTTTATATGCATTGAATCATCCATTAATTGTAGATATTCAGCTTTAATTCATCGATATTATAATGAATAGTAATATATTTGCCTATTTTCTTTTAAAATAGTATAATACATAATAAATTAGTTTCTAGAAGTCTACACTCACTTGAAATATATTGATATACCAATGAAAAGGTATATAATTATTTGTATTAAGATAAAATACTTTTATATGTTTTGAATTTATCTCTAAATGTATATATTCGCAGATAAATGTTGACATAATTGTTATAAGTTATGTAATTATGAGTATTAAGTTTAAAATATCTTGATATAGATTAAACAATGTCAAAATTAATGTATTTTATTCAAATATGTTAAGAAATCATTGAACAGTAGTAAAATATCTAGTATTTTGTTAAAATAAATTGATTCGTAATGAAGTATTATTTGAATAAGTGTATTAAGCTTAAATTTATTTATAAAATAAGAAATAATTGTGTAATTATCACCGTTCAGTTTAAACATATTGGTATGTTAAAACTTAGAAGTTTGTATTTAGCAAAAGTACATCAAAATACTATAAATCATTGTACAATTGCTAGTATTAAGCTAACATGCCTGGATATGTATCGATGCAATCACTAAATGTGTACATTTAGTTGCAATACGTTGATAAAACATACATAAGTCATGCAATTATTAGTATTGAGTTAACATAGCTTGTTGTGTAACAAATTTGTATCCAATAACTTTACTAAATTGAAATCTATTGAGAAATTATTGAATAATTATATAGTAATTACTATTAAGTCCAAAAAACTTATTATAGATCGAATCGATCTTCAAATGCATGTAATATGTTTAAATACATCAATGTAATAATGTATAGCCATATAGTTAGCACTATTCGGTTAGAAAGTATTGATATGTAGCAAATTAGTTTCTAAAAGCTTGATTCTATTAAAAAACATCGATGTACCGTCAATCGAGTGTAGAACTGCTGACATTAATTTGAAATACCTCAAGATATGTCGTATCGATCTCCAAATATATATATTCAGTTGAATTATGTCGATCTAATATATATCGTTGTGTAATTAGGAGTATTACATTGAAGTGCCATGATATTTAACATATCGATAGAAAATGCTAACACCGTATTCTAATACTTCAAAACATGTACAATTAGTCGCGTAATTGTTAGTATTAAGATAAAATAACTTAATATATAATAAATTAGTCTCTAACTACCTGTACACATCCTATATTTATCAATAAAGAAATAAATAGTAATGTATTTGCACTATTCAATTCAAATACATTGATATGTAACAAATTTATACCTAACAATGCGTATTTTATTGATAAACATTTATCTATATTCAAATAATCACATAATAGCTAGTCATAAATATATGTACCAAGATATTTACATCAAATCGATCTCCAAATGTGCGTGTACGCAATTGAAATATATCGATATAACTAATAAAAGTTGTGCGATAGTGAGTATTAGGACAAAATGCCAAAATATGTGACAAATTGATGTCTAAGCGCCAATTTCAAATCAAATGCATAAACAAAACTTCGAATAGTCGTATGACTACTTGCATTCAGTAAAAGTAAGTTGATATGTAGCGAGTAAATCTCTAAATGCATATATCAAGCTTTAATTCATCGATATATCAATGAGTTGCTGTATAATTGCCTTTCTTCAGTACAAATACAATGATATATGATAAATCAAACTATAAAAGAATGTATTCAATTGAAATATATCGATATACCATCAAATAGTTATATAATTATTCGTATAAATGTAACATACCATTATATGTATCAAATCGATCACTAAATACGTGTATTCAATTATTATACATCAACGCAACATATATAAATTATGTAATTGCGAGTTTATGCTAAAATAACCTAATATACACCGAATCATCCATTAATTATAGATATTCAGCTTTAATTCATCGTTATTGTAATGAATAATAATATATTTGCCTGTTTTCTTTGAAAATTGTCTAATACATAATAAATTAGTTTCTAGAAGTCTGCACTCACTTGAAATATATTGATATACCATTGAAAAGGTGCATAATTATTGGTATTAAGATAAATTACTTTGATATGATTTGAATTTATCTCTAAATGCGTATATTCACGGAAATATGTTGACATAATTGTTATAAGTGAGGTAATTTTGAGTATTAAGTTAAAATATCTTGATATAGACTAAACAATGACAAAATAAATGTATTTTATCAAATATATTAAGAAAACATTGAATATAAGCAAAATATCTAGTAATTTGTTAAAATAACTTGATTTGTAATGAAGCATTATTTGAATAATTGTATTGAGCTTATATTTATGACTAAATTGAAATTTATTGAGAAATTATCGAATAATTGTATACTAATTACTATTAAGTCTAAAAAACTTGTTGTAGATCGAATCGACCTTCAAATTCATGTAATCTGCTTAAATACATCAATGTAATAATGTATAGTCATATAGTTAGCACTATTCAGTGAAAATATATTGATATGTAGCAAATTAGTTTCTAAAATCTTGATTTTATTATTAAAAAAAATCGATGTACCATCAAACGAGTGTAGAACTGCTGACATTAATTTGAAATACCTCAAGATCTGTCGTATCGATCTCCAAATATATATATTCAGTTGAATTATGTCGATCTAATATATATACGTTGTGTAATTTGGAGTATTATATTGAAGTGCCATGATATTTAACTTATCGATAGAAAATGCTAACACCATATTCTAATACTTCAAAATATGTACGATTAGTTGCGTAATTATTAGTATTAAGATAAAATAACTTGACATATAATAAATTAGTCTCTAATTACCTGTACAAATCCTATATTTATCAATAAAGAAATAAATAGTAATGTATTTGCACTGTTCAATTCAAATACATTGATATGTAACAAATTTATACCTAACAATGCGTATTTTATTGATAAACATTTATCTATATTCAAATAATCACATAATAGCTAGTCATAAATATATGTACCAAGATATTTACATCAAATCGATCTCCAAATGTGCGTGTACGCAATTGAAATATATCGATATGACTAATAAAAGTTGTGCGATGGTGAGTATTAGGATAAAATGCCATAATATGTGACAAATTGTTGTTTAAGCGCCAATTTCAAAACAGATGCATGAACAAAACATCGAATAGTCGTATAACTACTTGCATTCAGTAAAAGTAAGTTGATATGTAACGAGTAAATCTCTAAATGCATATATCAAGCTTTAATTCTCTAAATGAGTTATTGTATAATTGCCTTTCTTCAGTTCAAATACAATGATATATGATAAATCAAACTCTAAAAGAATGTATTCAATTGAAATATATCGATATACTATCAAATAGTTATATAATTATTCGTATAAATTTAAAATACCATTATATGTATCGAATCGATCACTAAGTACGTGTATTCAATTAATATACATCGACGCAAGATATATAAATTACATAATTGCGAGTATATACTAAAATAACCTTATAAAAAAAAAATAAAATATATATATATATATATATATATATATATACTAAAATAACCTTATATGCATTGAATCATCCATTAATTGTAGATATTCAGCTTTAATTCATTGTTATTGTAACGAATAGTAATATATTTGCCTATTTTCTTTGAAAATTGCCTAATACATAATAAATTAGTTTCTAGAAGCCTACGCTCACTTGAAATATATTGATATACCATTAAAAAGGTGCATAATTATTGGTATTAAGATAAAATACTTTGATATGATTTGAATTTATCTTTCAATGCGTATATTCACGGAAATATGTTGACATAATTGTTATAAGTGATGTAATTATGAGTATTAAGTTAAAATATCTTGATATAAACTAAACAATGTCAAAATGAATGTATTTTATTCAAATTTATTAAGAAATCGTTGAATAGTAGCAAAAAATCTAGTATTTTGTTAAAATATCTTGATTTGTAATGAAGCCTTATTTGAATAATTGTATTGAGCTTACATTTATGGCTAAATTGAAATCTATTGAGAAATTATCGAATAATTGTATACTAATTACTATTAAGTCTAAAAAACTTGTTGTAGATCGAATCGATCTTCAAATTCATGTTATCTGCTTAAATACATCAATGTAATAATGTATAGTCATATAGTTAGTACTATTCAGTTAAAATGTATTGATATGTAGCAAATTAGTTTCTAAAATCTTGATTCTATTAAAAAACATCGATGTACCGTTAAACGGGTGTAGAACTGCTGACATTAATTTGAAATACCTCAAGATCTGTCGTATCGATCTCCAAATATATATATTCAATTGAATTATGTCGATCTAATATATATACGTTGTGTAATTAGGAGTATTGAAGTGCCATGATATTTAACATATCGATAGAAAATGCTAACACAGTATTCTAATACTTCAAAATATGTACGATTAGTCACGTAATTGTTATTAATAAGATAAAATAACTTGACATATAATAAATTAGTCTCTAATTACCTGTACACATCCTATATTTATCAATATAGAAATAAATAATAATGTATTTGCACTGTTCAATTCAAATAATTGATATGTAACAAATTTATACCTAACAATGCGTATTTAATTGATAAACATTTATCTATATTCAAATAGTCACATAATAGCTAGTCATAAATATATGTACCAAGATATTTACATGAAATCGATCTCCAAATGTGCGTGTATGTAGTTGAAATATATCGATATGACTAATAAAAGTTGTGCTATAGTGAGTATTAGGATAAAATGCCATAATATGTGACAAATTAATGTCTAAGAGCCAATTTCAAATCAAATGCATAAACAAAACATTGAATAGTCGTATAACAACTTGCATTCAGAAAAAATAAGTTGATATGTAACGAGTAAATCTCGAAATGCATATATCAAGCTTTAATTCATTGATATATCAATGAGTTGTCGTGTAATTGCCTTTCTTCAGCTCAAATACAATGATATATGATAAATCAAACTCTAAAAGCATGTATTCAATTGAAATATATCAATATACTATCAAATAGTTATATAATTATTCGTATAATTTAAAATACTATTATATGTATCGAATCAATCACTAAGTACGTGTATTCAATTAATATACATCAACGCAATATATATAAATTATGTAATTGCGAGTATGTGCTAAAATAACCATATATGCATTGAATCATCACTTAATTGTAGATATTCAGCTTTAATTCATCGTTATTGTAATGAATAATAATATATTTGCCTGTTTTCTTAGAAAATTGTCTAATACATAACAAATTAGTTTCTAGAAGCCTACACTCACTTGAAATATATTGATATACTATTGAAAAAGTGCATAATTATTGGTATTAAGATAAATACATTGATATGATTTGAATTTATCTCTAAATGCGTATATTCACGGAAATATGTTGACATAATTGTTATAAGTGAGGTAATTTTAAGTATTAAGTTAAAATATCTTGATATAGACTAAACAATGACAAAATGAATGTATTTTATCAAATATATTAACAAAATATTGAATAGTAGCAAAATATCTAGTATTTTGTTAAAATAACTTGATTTGTAATGAAGCATTATTTGAATAAGTGTATTGAGCTTAAATTTATGACTAAATTTGAAATACCCCAAGATATGTCGTATCGTTCTCCAAATGTATATATTCAGTCGAATTTTGTCGATCTAACATATATACGTTGTGTAATTAGGAGTATTACATTGAAGTGCCATGATATAACACATATCGATAGAAAATGCTAACGTCGTATTCTAATACTTCAAAATATGTACGATTAGTCGCGTAATTGTTAGTATTAAAATAAAATAACTTGATATTTAATAAATTTATCTCTAATTACCTGTACACATCCTAGATTTATCAATATAGAAATAAATAGTAATGTATTTGCACTCTTCAATTCAAATACATTGATATGTAACAAATTTATACCTAACAATATGTATTTTATTGATAAACATTTATCTATATTCAAATAATCACATAATAGCTAGTCATAAATATATGTACCAAGATATTTAAATCAAATCGATCTCCAAATGTGCGTGTACGCAGTTGAAATATATCGATATGACTAATAAAAGTTGTGCGATGGTGAGTATTAGGATAAAATGCCATAATATGTGACAAATTGATGTCTAAGAGCCAATTTCAAATCAAATGCATAAACAAAACATCGAATAGTCGTATAACTACTTGCATTCAGTAAAAGTAAGTTGATATGTAACGAGTAAATCTCTAAATACATATATCAGGCTTTAATTCATCGATATACCAATGAGTTGTCGTATAATTGCCTTTCTTCAGTTCAAATACAACGATATATGATAAATCAAACTCTAAAAGCATGTATTCAATTGAAATATATCGATATACTATCAAATAGATATATAATTATTCGTATAAATTTAAAATACCATTATATGTATCGAATCAATCACTAAGTACGTGTATTCAATTAATATACATCGACGCAACATATATAAATTATGTAATTGCGAGTATATGCTAAAATAACCTTATATGCAATGAATCATCCATTAATTGTAGATATTCAGCTTTAATTCATCGTTATTATAACGAATAGTAATATATTTGCCTATTTTCTTTGAAAATTGTCTAATACATAATAAATTAGTTTCTAGAAGCCTACGGTCACTTGAAATATACTGATATACCATTGAAAAGGTACATAATTATTGGTATTAAGATAAAATACTTTGATATGATTTGAATTTATCTCTAAATGCGTATATTCAAGGAAATATGTTGACATTATTGTTATAATTGATGTAATTATGAGTATTTAGTTAAAATATCATGATATAGACTGAACAATGTCAAAATGAATGTATTTTATTCAAATATATTAAGAAATCATTGAAATATAGCAAAATCTAGTATTTTGTTAAAATAACTTGATTTGTGATGAAGCGTTATTTGAATAAGTGTATTGAGCTTAAATTTATGACTAAATTGAAATCTATTGAGAAAATATCGAATAATTGTATACTAATTACTATTAAGTCTAAAAACCTTATTATAGATCGAATTATCTTCAAATTCATGTAATCTGCTCGAATACATCAATGTAATAATGTATAGTCATATAGTTAGTATTCGGTTAAAATGTATTGATATGTAGCAATTTAGTTTCTAAAAGCTTGATTCTATTAAAAAACATCGATGTACCATCAAACGAGTGTAGAACTGCTGAAATTAATTTGAAATACCTCAAGATAAGTCGTATCGATCTCCAAATGTATATATTCAGTATAATTATGTCGATCTAATATATATACATTGTGAAATTAGGAGTATTACATTGAAGTGCCATGATATTTAATATATCGATGTCAAAAGGCTAACACCGTATTCTAATACTTCAAAATATGTAGGATTAGTCGTGTAATTGTTATTATTAAGATAAAATAACTTTATATATAAAACATTAGTTTCTAATTACCCGTACACATCCTATATTTATCAATATAAAACTAAATAGTTATGTATTTGCCACTCTTCAATTCAAATATATTGATATGTAACAAATTTATACCTAACAATATGTATTTTATTGATAAACATTTATCTATATTCAAATAATCACATAATAGCTAGTCATAAATAAATGTACCAAGATATTTACATCAAATCGATCTCCAAATGTGCGTGTACGTAGTTGAAATATATCGATATGACTAATAAAAGTTGTGCGATAGTGAGTATTAGGATAAAATGCCATAATATGTGACAAATTGATGTCTAAGCGCTAATTTTAAATCAAATGCATAAACAAAACATCGAATAGTCGTATAACTACTAGCATTCAGTAAAAGTAAGTTGATATGTAACGAGTAAATCTCTAAATACATATATCAAGCTTTAATTCATCGATATACCAATGAGCTGTTGTATAATTGCCTTTCTTCTATTCAAATACAATGATATATGATAAATCAAACTCTAAAAGATATTTGCCTATTTTCTTTGAAAATTGCCTAATACATAATAAATTAGTTTCTAGAAGCCTACACTCACTTGAAATATATTGATATACCATTGAAAAGGTACATAATTATTGGTATTAAGATAAAATACTTTGATATGATTTGAATTTATCTCTAAATGCGTATATTCACGGAAATATGTTGACATAATTATTATAAGTGATGTAATTATGAGTATTAAGTTAAAATATCTTGATATAGATTAAACAATGTCAAAATGAATATATTTTATTCAAATATACTAAGAAATCGTTAAATAGTAGCAAAATATCTAGTATTTTGTTAAAATAACTTGATTTATAATGAAGCATTATTTGAATAAGTGTATTGAGCTTAAATTTATGACTAAATTGAAATATATTGAGAAATTATCGAATAATTGTATACTAATTACTATTAAGNTATATCGATGTCAAAATGCTAACACCGTATTCTAATACTTCAAAATATGTAGGATTAGTCGTGCAATTGTTATTATTAAGATAAAATAACTTTATATATAAAAAAGTAGTTTCTAATTACCCGTACACATCCTATATTTATCAATATAAAACTAAATAGTTATGTATTTGCCACTCTTCAATTCAAATACCTTGATATGTAACAAATTTATACCAAACAGTGTGTATTTTATTGATAAATATTTATCTTTTATAAAATAATCACATAATAGCTAGTAATAAATAAATGTACCAAGATATGTACATCAAATCGATCTCCAAATCTGCGTGTACGCAGTTGAATATATTGATATGACTAAAAAGTTGTGCAATAGTGTGTATTTGGAGAAAATGCCATAATGTGTGACAAATTCATGTCTAGGTGCCAATATCAAATCAAATGCATGAACAAAACATCGAATAGCCGTATAATTACTTGCATTCAATAAAAATAAGTTGATATGTAACGAGTAAATCTCTAAATGCATATATCAAGCTTGAATTCATCGATATATCATTGAGTTGTTGTATAATTGCCTTTCTTCTATTCAAATACAATGATATATGATAAATCAAACTCTAAAAGTATGTATTCAATTGAAATATATCGATATACTATCAAATTGTTTTGTATATATTCGTATAAGTTTAAAATACCATTATATGTATCGAATAGATCATTAAATACATCTATTCAATTAATATACATCGATTAAAATATCTTGATATAGATTAAACAATGTCAAAATGAATGTATTTTATTCAAATATACTAAGAAATCGTTAAATAGAAGCAAAATATCCTGTATTTTGTTAAAATAATTTGATATGTAATGAAGCATTATTTGAATAAGTGTATTGAGCTTAAATTTATGACTAAATTGAAATATATTGAGAAATTATCGAATAATTGTATACTAATTACTATTAAGTCTAAAAACCTTGTTGTAGATTGAATCGATCTTCAAATTCATGTAATCTGCTCAAATACATCAATGTAATAATGTATAGGCACTATTCGGTTAAAATGTATTGATATGTAGCAATTTATTTTCTAAAAGCTTGATTCTATTAAAAAACAGCGATGTACCATCAAACCAGTGTAGAACTGCTGAAATTAATTTGAAATACCTCAAGATATGTCGTATCAATCTCCAAATGTATATATTCAGTTGAATTATGTCGATCTAATATATATACGTTGTGTAATTAGGAGTATTACATTAAAGTGCCATGATATTTAATATATTGATGTCAAAATGCTAACACCGTATTCTAATACCTCAAAATATGTAGGATTAGTCGTGTAATTGTTATTATTAAGATAAAATAACTTTATATATAAAAAATTAGTTTCTAATTACCCGTACACATCCTATATTTATCAATATATAACTAAATAGTTATGCATTTGCAACTCTTTAATTCAAATACCTTGATATATAACAAGTTTATACCAAACAGTGTGTATTTTATTGATAAACATTTATCTTTTATAAAATAATCACATAAT
>JAEMOT010003202.1:105763-139331 GCA_019297695.1 Apostasia ramifera | reverse complement strand
TTCTATTTCAAAAAAAAAAAAACTTTACATTACAAAAGTCTTTACAGAAATTATTATTACAAGGATCACTACTCCTCCTCGAAATCCTCCGGGTCAGAATCTACCACCAGATCAGCACCAGGGGTCCGCGGCACGTCCTCCAAGGGATCCCGCGAACGAAGTGGAGAAACGACTAAGGGTCCTCCCGAAATCCCTTCTGAAGCTGGCTCCCCCTCCGGAACTGAAGCTCCTTCAGCACCTCCCGCCATTTCCGCCTCGGTAGGAGGAATGACAGCCTTCAGATTTGGAACGAAGGAAAACATCTCCTCCATTTTCTCAGCTGACATATCGAAAAAGGTACAATGATATGAACGGCTCCTGAAAAGAATACATTCATTCATATCCAACCCTTCTAGATCCTCGCGGCTGACCAGCCCCCGATCGAGAAGAACGGAGCCGAACATATCCACTGAGTCCTCCAATGCCCCTTTTATAAACGCCTTAAATTCAAGGGACCGCCGGAAGTCGAAGACCCCTTGCTCGCGAGTCCGATCAGACTCATCAAGCGCCCTCTCCAAAAGTCCCTGAAGTTCGGATTCGCGACGTCTGGACTCATCCAGGCCCCTCATCGCCGAACGAAGCCGTTTTTCAGCTAGGAGATGAAGACGTTCCGACTCGAGACGCTGACGTTCTGACTCCAGGTACCGAAGCTCATTCTCTTTTGCCTTCCTCTCCTGTGCCATAGCCTCCCTAGCAAGCTGCTCTACCAAATCAACAGCCCGGGCGCCCAACCTTGTCGCCGAGTCCACCCTCCCCTCAGGGACTGTTCGTGGAGGTTCTCGCCGAACACCTCCCGTGGGCTCCTCTACACTTTGGCCGGCAGAATCTGACGCTTCAACATCAGACTCTTTTTCGCCTTGACGTCTCTCAGGCCTGTCTTCAGGATCATCGCTGACCTGTATCTCGTCGATATACGCCAGATCGTCCCCTCCCTCATCAAGAGATCGAGGCGCTACCGAACTCCCTTCGCCCAGATCTCCGGATACAGCGCGCCTCCTCTTCGCCGGAAGACGCGAGGGCCCCGGACGATCGTGGGGAACCCTTTTGTTTCCTATCTGCCGGAGCCGGAACCGCCCCAACTCGAGCTCTGGCTGACCTGAAACACCAATCAAAAAGAGCAGGATTAGCATTCTCACCGAAAAGAAAAAAGCACGAACTGCCAAGACTCACCCGTATACTCGCACGTCAAACTCAAGATCACGCAGATAGTCTTCGGCATCGTGCACGCATTTTCGAATCTCATCCACCTCCCGGAAGCGAAGGTCTTCGAAACCAACTCCCTCTCCTAAGAACCTCCCCTCGCTTACTCTTCGCGGCTCACCAAACTTCACTCCACGAAGATCAACGAAGAAAAATCGCTTGTACCAGTCAGCAAACCCAGTATCTCTCACTTTGAAGACCTGGCAAAACCTTCCCTTCAGAACGAAGCATCCGCGTAGCCGAGGATTCACCTCCCACCGAAAAACTGCCTTGAAAATCTCAACGTCCCAAGGAATCTGTCGACGCCGCAACTCCTTGGCAAGACAATAAATCATTGTGACGGCGTTCGGCGAAAGCTGCATAGGAACGATGCCGAAGTAGTTGAGAACGTTCACGAACTCAGACTGGAAGGGAAGGAACAGCCCTCCGCGCAGGTGATGAAGGCATGCTGCTACTTTCCCCTCCAGCGGTCTCATAAAGTTCCCCGACTCCGACGGGTGCTCCAGACCGACTTCCGGATCCGCCCCCCATACCTGCAACACCTCTCTCTCAAAGGTATGCTGCGGTAAGATACACAGCTCACCCCGAAGAGCGTGGTAGTCGGCCCACATATCCTTCGTTCTGCTGCGCGACTTCTTAACCATTGTCTTAAACGTAAAAGGACTAGCAAAAGAAACGAATAAAGTGACCTCATGAATCCCACCTTTTTTTTATATATGGTCCTTAGAACCGATGCTCCCGATCCCCGAGGACTGACACTTAGCCGCCAAAATTTCGAATTTCGAGGTTTTGGGCACGAAAGTTTTCATCTTTTCTCAAATAAACATCAGAGTGATGTAAAGAGACAAAGTGCATATCACGAACTACCCATTTAAAAATAATTTTTTACATAGCCAAAAAAAAAAAAAAAAAAGAAGAGAGAAAAGAAAGAGCTACAAAAAAAATCCCGGCTCTGACTCTGCAAGTAGATCCCGAACAGACCGGTAAAACTCTTTTCGGCGATGATTTTCTTCTTCCAGCTCTTCGATCCGGGACATCAACGTTCCCCTCTCTCTCATCAGCTCCTCAACTTGGGCAGTCACCACTTCCAGGTCATTTTCAAGACGATCGTATTTCGACTTCAAAACAACAATCGTCTTCTCCGCCTCAGACGGCTCCAGTCTCCGAAGAAGAGAAAGAATTTCCTCCATTTTCTGTTCGGAAGTCACCGCTTTCTGTTCGAGGACTTTCGCCTGATCCCTGCTTGCCACATACTCCTTGATCTTGTCAAGGTGAGAACAGACGTTTCGCGCGAAATACAGCGCAATCGAGCTGACAGATCCTGGGCCTCCCTGACCCGACGAAGGTCCCGGACTGACAGAAGGGCCCGAAGAGGAAGTCACAGGGGCTACGCTAGCCTGCTCCACTGAAGCCGTCCCCTGAACCACCAGAGACGGTGCGGAGGGCAAGTTTCCCGTACTTTCCTTAACTGGCTGCACTTCGTCATCAGCCACTGTGATTGCACCCACCACCGAAGGAGCTGTTCGCATATCACCCGCTGAAGACCTTGATGTCATATGTGCGCCTTCCCCTGAGCTCGAAAGACGGATCCTCGATTTTTTCGACCCTCTTCACGAATAACTGGGCGTCTTGTATCGGCTTGGCCCGGCTTACGGCTTCCTAGGGTGTCAGCTATTTCTGAGAAGAGGGTCATCACGCCAGTCTCTCCTCTGGTCAGCAAAAGACCAGGTCTACGTTTCAAAAAATATTTATAGATCACTGCGGTACACGTGGCAACCGGGCACGCACATCAATGCACTTCATGACTATCGGGGGGACATGTTGCAATTGGATTCGCGCCTTTTCATCCGGGTCGTCCACGTGGTTGCCCACATGGTCTCCACGTGAGCAAGGTATCCGAGCCGAACAGGAGAGGTATCATCCCGAACAGATCAGCCGTCGAAAGGTTAACATCCCGAAGAACATGGACCCGACGTGACATCTGACTGTTGGTAGATTGTACTTCTCTGAGGGAGACGCGGTTTTCCTGCCGACGAGCTGTACCCGCTGACACACCGTACAGGAGTCACATACTAGCCATCCGCAGACATTAATTGAGCTGTTACTAGGACAGTAGATTATTCGGCTGAAAATGACTAGACAGAACAGGCTGAGGGTATATATACTTCCTGTACACAGCCTTTAGAGGGGATCCAAAAAAAAACCTTTTTGAGTACTCTGTAACCCAAGCAAAGACATTTTTCTAGTAACATTTTCAAGCCTCCTCGAAAAGGAGCCGTGGTTTTTCCGCCAGTCGGTTTCCCACGTAAAAACTCGTTGATTGTTTTCCGTCATAACAACAGCCTTCAAAGGGGCTGGATCCAAAAAATCCTTTGAACACTGTAACCACAAGAAAAGCGTTTCTAGTGACCTTTCAAGCCTCCTCGAAAAGGAGCCGTGGTTTTTCGGCCAGTCGGTTTTCCACGTAAAAATCTTTGATTATTTCCCGTCTTAACAGGAACAAAGGTGTCTTCTAGAAATTTGATGCCACTCCTTGCTTTGCTAGATGGATCTTAAAACTTGCTTGCCCATGAACAAAAATAAAATTCAATTGGAAGCATAATAAGCTTACATTTTTTAGTTTTAGCACAATGAATTGAGCCAACTAGGAATCAAGTCTATTCGTACGCTCGAATCATAGGTGCAATTCCTATTTCAGACTAATTTGAGCTGATCCAATTAATCTCAAAATTTTTGATTTCATGTTGCCTTTAACTCACTCAAAATCAGTTTGATGTTAACGGCCATAGACGTGACTTTAAATTTAGATCCAAATTATAAAATAATTTTTAAGTTAGAGTTGCAGATCGATTAACTCATCAAACTCAACTCTACTCTAGGACTAACTTAAATCTTAGGGTAAATACCATCTAGGTTCTTGATGTTGAATCACTATTTCATGCAAATAAACAAATTTGAATTTCTTTCTAATAAATCTCCAAGGTTAATTGACAACTATTTTTGCAAGGGTTCACGAATTTGCATTTCTTTCTAATGGATTTATGAGGTACACAATTTTTTTTTACTTGGGTCACTCAATTAAGTGAAATCTCGGCTAAATTTACAGACTTGTGTGAAGTAATATTCCAATCTTAAGAACCCTCAGGGACTTATTATAAAGGAGTTGTTAACAAAAAATAGACAATATTTTTAGACGTGGAAACCGGATGAAGGGAAAACCACGGCGCCACACTCTGGAAGGACGACTTTAAAGAGAGCTCCACTAATCGAAGAAGTGTAGTACAGAGATTGTTAGAAGGGTTTGGGAACAGATCTAGAGCTCAAAACAGAGAGAGGTCCCTTCTCCTCTGTCGGGTTACAATTTATAGCCTGAATCTCTTATGACTGACGTGTGGGATGGTCTAAGAAGTTTCAAGGACTGTCGCCCTATCCTGTAAGTACGGATGTACGACTCTTACTGTAGACCATGTCTCTTTTAATGCCGCGCAGGGGGGCATTCTACGTCCTATCGAGCGGTCCGTACCTCTTATGACTCTTAATGTTCGACTTGGAGGTTCTTCGACCTGATGTTCTTCGACTTGATGTTTTTCGCCTTCGGGGAGATTATCTGCCTTTCGCCTCGACCGTTCGCCTGGTCACTGGGACTGCTCTCTACGTGTACGCTCCAGATGCCGCTTTGCAGATCATGAGGTAACAAGAGTTCAAATTTTGGTGCTTATTAGAAAGAAATTCAAACACATGAACTTGCTATTTGAAATATGTAGAAGATCAATTTCTCGAACTCGGAATGATATTTACCGTAAAATATATCAATTAGTTTCGAGAAATTTCACATCTTTATCACGTGATGAAAAAGCTCAAAACTAAAGTCATCACCCTCCCCACCTAACCTTCTTCCTCTCTCGCACCGGCCCATGGCAAAGAAATTAAAGACTATAAATTGCCGGCCGGTCATTAACTCTTCATGCATGGCCGGCAGCGACCTTTGTGGGTCGGCGGCCAGTCGGCGGCGGCTCGGAGAGGAGTCGGCGGCCGGTCGGCTGGTCGGCCCGACACCGTTAATCCGTCATCAATATTGCAGTATATAATACTCAAAGATGATTCCTCGTTACTTATATATATTAATTGAATAATATCTCATTTTACAGTCTTTTTAATGCTTTATAATATTTGATTATCATTTTCAGTTGTCTTTGTATTATATATTTTAAAAATTTAGTTGAATGTTTTATTCAGACTTAGGGCCTGTTTAACACCGGATTTATATTTAAAATAAATAGAATCGAATTTAAAATTTGAAATAGTTTCAGATAAATGAAGCAGTTTCAAATTTAAATTTTGTTTGGATGAAAAGTGGCTTGAAATTAATTTTGAATCTACTTTAATTTNGAATTTATCAGATTTAATTATCCCTTAATTTTAGCCTTAAGAAAAATACCAAATTTATCCTCAGATATGTTTTAAAAAAAATCTGAGAAAAAAGAAGAAGCGATCGCGAGTCTGAAACCACCTTTTCGATGGTTTCGGCTTCGTGTCCTTGAAGCCGTTTCATACTTATAAAACGGATTCAAATTTATGGGATAAATCAGAATTATTTGGCTAATTAATTTTATTAAATCGTCTTCATCACTTGAAACCGCTTGAAGCCGTCAACCAAACAAGCCCATAAAGTAAATCTTATAGAATAGAATTAAGACCGACAATATTATATAATACTAAATACTAAACTACAAAATAGAAGTATACAAATAAAATAAAAATAATTACTCATTTGTCACAATAAACTTGTTTAAATTATATATCACGTATTTTTTTACACTATGCACATTATAAATTATTAAAAATATCTATAATTGCAGTATAAATTTAATTGTTATTTACTTTATAGTATCTAAAATTTAATTTATGAAATATAGATGAGTAATATATAAAATGATAAGTTTGCTGCGATATTCAGATTATTATCCTAATAAAATAATTGTAACAAAGATAGGAATATTTACTAAGTGAGGTATATATGAAAGGACATAGATAAAAAATGAATATATTTATAAGAAGATTAGAGTGATCTTAATTAATGATAAACTTAGAGAGCCATCTTGCATAACTTGGATATATAAATTATAGGTTAAAAGAAGCTTAAATAAGAATAAATGTGTTAACAAAGTTTACATAAGAAGAATAAAAAAAATATAATAAAAAATTATAAGAAATGACTTTTCATACTTGGAATTAAATAATATACTGTTATTTGAAAGAGTGTAATATATATAAATGATTAATATAGTAGATCATGCCTAGTGAGATTAGGTCCCATTTGGCTGGAAAATTTTTTGATTATAGCTAAATTTCCTCCAATAAAATTTATTATTTTATTTTAAAAAAATAAATAATATTTTATCTCTTATTCTACATAAATTTTAATATTAAATAATTACTTTATTTCATATTCAATATAATTTTTTAATATAATTAACTTTATTTCACATCATACAAAATTTTTAAAAGCTTAATTTTTGTTATTGAATTATGTAAAACCTACATAATCTTACTTCTGGGAACTCTCTAGAAAAATAGATATAGATTTACTTATTTAAAGATATTCAAAGAATGTAAAGAGAACATATATAAACTTTTTTAGATAAATATAATTTATTTATGTTCAATCTTACCAATAATTTTCTCCTATTTATTCGCACAATAATGATTGTGAAATCAGCATTCAAGATTAGATGCGATGTGGAGCAATACAGACATATGACTTGCTCTCGAAGCAACTATATATATTATTATTGGAGGGCTAGGAGTGCCTAAGGTTCGTGGCCGGCTCACTTCACCACTAAAAATTATTACTTTCACTATCTCTATGCAGGAGCTGGGTTTCTCATTAACAGTGGAGTCATACAAGCAGAGGGGGAAAAGAGTGCTCACCTACTTAGTTGTCGTAGTGGAGTAATATGTAACAACACAAAATTTGATAGTTCCCTGAAGATTATTGAATTATTCTCTCTCATTTGGCTTGAGGGAAAATATTTATTGAAACCCTTTCAACATGTAGAGTTGAGGAGAGCCTCACTTCAAGGTGAAATACCTTAAGTTGCTGAAAATATAGAAATTTCTAGAATTGCATAAGACCTTCAATATAGAAGCATCACTCACACTTCTAAATTGATATCATATATTTATCTTTATCATATTACTCGTGTAAATAAAAATATTAATAAAATTGTCGACTACCTTTCTAACATAGTGATACTATAGATGATTTTAATTGGAAGAGGAGAATACCCCTCCCCTCAAATTCTTATAATTTTAAAGAGAATATGACTTATAACAACATACCATGAAGTTCGTAAATTATTTAAATCATTTTATACTCTTTCTATAAAAAATTCATAATTCACATATATTTAATTTTTATGTATATCAATGAAAATAACATATATATACATATTTAGTTGCAAACTTGTTGAGCTTTGATTTATTATTTTAACAGTAAATAGTGACATATTTATTGATTTGCTAAATTATTGATTATTGATGCATGTAAAGTATTAATTGATTATTAAAATATAGGAATACTGATATATCATATACCCATTGCTAATATAACAAAATTTCTAGCAAATCTCAGTGACAAAATTTTAGATAAATGTCATACAAATTTTGGAGATTAAAAAATAATATCATACAAGTTAATGATTTTTAAAAAATTTATTTGGTTTCCGAGAATTTAAATTATATGTAAAATTTTGTTTTCCTTTCTATATCGTCCTCTCTCTCTCTCTATCCTTGCACTACTATCTCACGAGTAGAACGAAATCAAACAATGCTGCTACGTGCGGACCCACTACCAGTGGCTCATGGACGACGCACTAGACCCCGCGTGAAACTGGAGAAGGCTGCGCCACCACTACCTCGCACCACGTGTGCCATACACCTGGGTTCGGGCACACGTGGCGCCTTTGATTGGGCGTCCGAACGGTGCGCTGTCCGCACCTAATAATTTTCCCGCACGCAGAGGCAAAGTCGGTCTCTAGCTGGTGCATGCGGAGGTAGTGCTGCCCCTTACGCGTAACGCATGCATATCGCGCCTGCAAGAAGATAACAGTGCCCCCCTCCAGTGCGCAAAGGCCGCGCGAGTGTTCTTTGTGGTGAAGTTTGACTCGTTTGGTTCGAGCTTTTTTTTTCTTAATATAAATTTTAATTATAAAATTAAATTTTATTTTACATTTAATGCAATTATAGATATTAAAATTAATCTTATTTTATATTTTACATATTTTTTAATTAAATTTATAAAATAAAATATTTTTGTCCTCTTATCTAAATTCAATTCTTGAACTAAACGAGCCTGCTGGCCGCGGAAGCACAAGCCTCAATCGCTGCGTTCGTATATATAATTGAAGGAGGATGAGATAATTGAGTCAAGATTCTCGATAAAAATTTTTTGAGATGGTGAACATACATAATATTATTACTCGCAACATCCTAAAGAGGTGACTAGTTCGTTATTATCTTGGTGTAATATTATGTGATGTAGATGTCATAACATCTAGATATCATTTTTTGACTAATAATTTTATAATCTTATAGAAGATTATTTATAGATGTCATTAAATCAAAAATCACTTTCTCTAGATAACATAAAATAACATCAAGATAACATTGAATCAAACGTCCCCTAAATAATATTTACTCAAAAATTTTTTACCAATAACTTTTTATAAGTTGTCTTGACCGAATCATCAACAATAGACAATCTCTCTCAATCTCTATGTTCATGACGAGAATGAACGATTATTTTTTGCATTTATTGTAGCGATCTTTCGCATTTCTTACTTTTAACTATAAATATCATAAAACTTCATGTATGGGAATTTATAACGAGTACATGAGCCTTGTACTAGGAAGAATATATTACATATTCATAATCGATGCTAAGGTATTTTTGTCAGGTATCCTCGATTCGTTATGAGAATGAGGATTGATTAGGAGGGACTCAAAAATGCTTGTAAACAAAATCTCGCCAAACAAAACATCAATCTTGAAGAATATTATGGTCGCGATCGAGTTGAACTTGTGTGAAAACGAAACCAAACCGTTTTCTCCTTACTCCTCTACTGGTAGAAAGCTCTGTAGGTGGCACGTAGTAGGTAAAGAAAACTAAACTCATTTTATTAACTAGTTCCTAGTGCCATTAATTTCCAATTAATTTAATTAAATTAAAATATTGTTGCGTCCCAACTCATGTAGATGCATCTGGGGCATACATGTGAAAGCCAGTGTGGAATGCACATGTCGAAGGCCCAGTGGCACTCACGTGCGGCGCAGGATAGCCGCATGGCGAATAGCCCTCATCAATGACCGTAAAGTTAATTTCCCAAGCGTACAAAGTGATCGCCTCCACACTGTTTTAAAGAGGAATGGTCAGGTTGTATAGTTCGAACATTTCGTACGAACAAGGGGGCCTGACCTTCAAATTTTTTTTTCTCTAAGAAAAACCTTTAATTCGCCTTAGTTCAGGCGCCGTGATTTTCTCGCCTAAACAGCTTTCACGTAAAAAATTTCTTTCCATTATTCCATCTCGTGTCTTTTTTGTGTCAACAAATACAATAAAAGAGTACTCTTTTCTTTAAGCCTCAACTATGAATTTAATTAATTAAATAGTTAAACCGACCGAAGTCTAACGAACCCAACTTGGGTTATTGCCCATTAAGTGACGCTACTCATTAGCCATTATCAATATTAGAAAATCATGGTAGTGATAATGGAGAGGGCCATGCATTTAAATTAATTAACCATGATCAACTTTGTTAAATATTGCACTTTTTTTTTATTTTAATTATATAGAAATTTTATTGCAAGTCAACTTATGTTAGTATGTTGAAAACTATATAATGGACTCTTTTATGATTAATCTATCATGCTATGTGATCGGAGAAATTTCGCAAATATTTTTGAAATTAAGTACAACACCTCAACTTTTTGTTAGAACTTCACAAACAAAGAGCTCCGTAAAAGGTTAAAAAGGAGGCTTTTTGTGTCGTTGGTAAACAAATCACTTGATCTGTATAAAATTTTCTCGAAAAACTAATATGAAATGATAATTTAACGTGAAAACTTTTAATAGTGCATGCTTACAGAATTTTGAACTAAGTCTTTGCGAACGAAATGATAAAACAAAACAAAGAAAACATTAGATATATTGAAGATGCAAAAGTGAGAATTATTACATAAAATATAAAATTAAACATATTTTCTCAAGGAAAATGTCTCTTAAGTTATTTAAATCTTTTTGCTCTCTTAAGGGTCAACAAATGTTTTTATTTTATTGCTCTTCATTTCTTTAACAGTTATAAATTTTATCACTTTATTGTACCTTTCATGTTAAATGTAATGAAAGCGAAAGAGCTAGCATTTAGCCTTCTTTGACAATAATATCCTCTTTTGACACATTTTAGATCTAACGAGGAAAGGAATTTAATGGTGCTGGGGGTCGGGTCCTCCGGGGCTCAAGCGCTTTGATGACTTGATATCTTCCTTCCGTACCTCCGAGTTGCTGATGAATCCTGTCTTCTCAAACGTCCCTTCAGACTCACTCCCCAACTTTGCCTTTAACTTATTCTTTTGCTCGAGAACCCGAGTCTCCATGCTCAAAATCGAAGAAGAGAGTATCAAGAAGATGCATAGCCAAGCTGCTGAGCAGGAGAATGCCATCACTCTATTCTCCAACCAAGGATTAATTCACTATTAACTGGCAACAGGGGTGGAACTAATTATATAGGCAATGAGGGGCAATGGCCTCTACATTTTGCTGCATAATCCTAAGTGGAGGCCAGACATATATATTATAAAACTTATGCAAAATTGTCATTTTATGCTTAAAATTTGGTAAACTAATGGTATAAAAAGCTTATGTACCTTCCAAGCACCCTCTTAGAAGCCCTTCCAAATGACAAAAAAAAAAAAAAAACACGATTTGTTATCGAGTTTTTGCTGTCGTTCTTCGTCTTCTTGTTGCCCCCCTCACCCTACTTTACTCTGAAACCTTCATCAGTGTGAATCTAGTCAGAAGTTTGCCTTGGCCTTTTGATCTTCACTGTCTGTCATCTAATTAGCTTTTGGATTGTTTTTCATGTAATGCATAACAAAACTTCAAGCTATTTGAACAGGAATCCACTAATGAATAATGCCTTTTGAGATGATACTGAAAAAGGGAAGACATTGTTCTTATATGTAGAGTTTGTGCTTGCAATTTTTGTTCAAATCTCAAAACTCCCTTAAATGTTATTCATCGAAAACAATGAATTTATATTTGAATTATAATTTAAATAGCTATCATATGTACTTACATACGATGCGATATCAATACTTAGAGTGGTAGAAAAAAGAAGGTAAATGTATCAAAAAGTGTTACATTTAAGTGAATGTTATAGGATATTTTGTACGCAAATAGTTAAGCTTTTGTAGCATACATGTAAATGAATCAAATTGAAAGGTTCTGATTTTACGGTTGAGATCAACTGACTCAAGCTTGACTCTATCATGTTAGTACCAGCCTATTTTGCGAGAAATGAAAATTACGTGCTAATAAATCAACAACTCACGTCAGCTGACATACAACCTGAATTTAACTCAACCTTATCAACCTTACAAAGTCAATTAGGCTCAAGGACCCAAATCCTAAATTTTCCTCTCGAGTCAAGATTAGGTCCAATGTTGGCACCTCTACCTATTACAATGCCTTAAAGAAATAGTAAATTATAAATAGGCGCTTCCAATTCAAGCGCACATAACTACCCTATTTTTTTTAGTTTTTTTACTAAAGATGGATAAAAAGATTAATAGCAATTAGGTCTATTTAGTTGGGGTTTATATGCAATTAATCGAGTAGGTACTCTAATATAAAGTAATGTGCAAATAAATTCTTTAATATTAATTAATTTACTTAATAGAAAATATTTTTCTTATTAATAGATTAGTTTAGACTTTAAAATATTAATTTAACTTTTAAATTAATCAAATTAGTCTATTAGTTAGAGAAAATATCGTCCATTGAGCTTCTTTATTAATATCAAAGGATCTCTTTGTGATTACCTCAAACTAGAGGGCCTATTTAGTTAATTTAAAAGTTAAGATGACTTGAATGCACGTAAGTTTAAATTAGAGAGATCTAGTTGCTATCAACCTTATATAGAAAGGGTTTTTAGCATCAAAGACTTAACGTTTGTGATGGCAGAAGGGCCCATTTACACGTATTACAAAACTAAATGACGTATTTGATTAATTTAGAAATAAAAAAGATCCAAGTGTACGTGTGTTCGAATTATAGAGACCAATTTGTAATTTGCTCTTAGAGAGATAATAAAGGGCAAGAGATCACGAGCATGAACAAAAAGGAAATGGTCGGCAAATCATAATCAGATCTGACTTCTGGCATCTACCAAGAGTACACAAACCTACATCAAATTTTCTTTTTTTTTCTTTTTTTTTTTTTTTTTTTGCATTCGGGCGAACGCTTGCTCGTGTGCGCAATGAATTAGCAGTCAGCCCCACCCAGATCCCCTGTTTGGTTCATGCCTAAGTTGGGCAGTGCCCATTTTTAAATTTTTTTATAAAACATATCTCTATATAAGAAATAAATTATGAGAATATTAAATAAAATTAATTTATGTATTGAAAATTATATAAACTACTTTATTTTTAAAAAAAAATTATTATGCCTAACTTGATCATAAGCTAAATAGGGCATTGGGCGCTCAAACATTCGGGTGCCTGAACACAAAAGTTGCTCCCGAAAGTGAGGCTAACAACAAGTTTGAGCCGAGCCAAGTGATGCTCAAGATCAGCTCATTTCAATTCGATTTGAGCTCGAATCGACTTGTTTCAATTTTAAGCTTTGACTCATTTTAATTCAGCCAACTCAAGTCTTCAAAAATTGAAATTTTTTATTAAAAATTATCTCTAATAAAATTTAAATTGAGTTAATTATACCTACAAGATCATCAAATAGATATCTAAATTATTACTAATACATACTCATTTACAAGTAATAAATAATTATAATAAATCATAAAATATATTATTTATATTTAAAAAATATTAAGAAAAATCAATCTAATCAGACTAAAACTTATGCCTTAGCTTGAAAATATGAGTCAGATTCTATTCGAGTTAAATATTTATTTAAAAATTTAAAAATTGTCGATTTTTGAGCAAAACACTCACCCGTACCTAAGAGGCAGCCATTGGCTTAGCAAAAGCACCACAAACTTTCTTTTTATTTTTTTTATATTTTCTTTTTCAATTTTTTTTTTATAAAGCACCACAAACTTATCACCAATGCAAGCCTACCTTTTATTTTTATTTTATTTATTTTTTTGATTATCGTACTTTTATCTTTAGTTGGCCATTTGAATGGCATTGGTCAACTCAATCTTTTAAGCATGGTTGCACCTAGACTAGTTCTTGGTATTTATTGGAAGATTGATGATAATCGAGAACATAACAAATGCAAAAAAAAAAAAAAAAATTTAACGAGTTTCACCTCATATCAGGGCTACTATCTTCGAGCAACAATATAGTGTGAAACTCAAAACTCGATTATATTTTCTTTGATTCGAAATCAACTCGATTTTTACATGAGTCAAAGTCAATCGACTCGTTATACATAAAAGTAAATGTGTTATTTTTTTTATTATATAACTATGTACTTTTATGCAAAAAAATATTATAGTAATGATGACTTTGTTAAATTAATTAAGTTATAAAAAAATATGAAAATAAACTTATAATAGGTTTGACTTAACTAAAAAATCAACTAAAATTGATTGAATGTTTGAATGAATTGAATTAAAATTGACTCGAAATTAAATTGTTTATCTTCGAGTTAAGGCTGATTACAGATATATAATAATTTATAAGGTGAAGAAGTTGTTATATACGGTTATTTGTAAATAAATAATTTGAGGTGCTATGCATTATTTTATGAATATCTAATTACGTACAAGTATAAGTAGACAATTAAACGAGTGAAATTAGGCCTGTTCAAAACAATAGAATTGTTCGAAACATTTTATTCTAAGTATATTCCACAAATATTTGGCTATTCTTGATTTAAATTTACAAGGACTTTCTAGTACTTTTAATACAAATATTATTAATAAATAAAAAGGGTAAAAAAGATTTAATAAAAAGAGATACATGATTTCTTTGTTTGAAACTTTTTGTAAAAAATATAAAATCAAAAATTAATTTGAATAAACGTGCCTTAGCAAATCCACTCTAGTTAAAAGATTTACCAATACACTATCTGACCTAGGGGTGAGTTTAACTCGAAGATTAAATATTGCTCAAAAATCACTCAATAAAATTGGCTCAAAAACCTTTTCGAGCCGAGTTGACATTAGCTCGAATCATTCTCACCTCTACTCTAATCATAAGTGCTTAAACATGTAGGTCAATCATGAGGGAAGACCTCTATCCCGCTCCAGCATCCCAACACATTTTATCTCGATTGTGTTCATTGCAGTCAGGCATTTGGAGTACAATCATCCAATCACCACTGTTTTTAAAGAGCTTATGTAATAGCACTCCACTAGTTGATAATTTTTTAGACTTAATACCACTGAGTAATGTTAGAGTTTGGCGAGCCGAATTTTATTTGGTCCAACCCAAAAAACTCGCGATACAACAATTTAAAAAAAAATAATGTGAAAATTAAAATTTAAGACTAGGTATAGACTGTTTTTTTTTTATCCAATCTCATATCTATAATTTATTATTCTATATATATTATCTTGTTTTTGTATAGCAAAGTTATTTTAAATAACTTGTGTGTACTGCTTCTCTTTTTTTTATATATTTTTATTTGATATAGCGATTTTCTTTCTCGCTCAATTTTTTTTTATATTAAAAATTTTCATATAAATTTACGTATTCTTATATTTATATTTTATGCAATAATTTCTTGAAATTGACGTAATTAACATTACAAGTGTGAAACAAATACAAAATTATTGGAGAGTTATTATATTTTTGGTCTAACATTTGTGAAGAGTTTTTGCCCAACAACATATGACATTCATTTGATGTCTCATAAAATAATGTATTTCAGATCTTTGAAAAATAAAAAGAAATGTATAAGTATATGAAATCAATAAATTAACAAAAATAAAAAAAATGCTACATGCGGATATGAATATTACATTTTTTTTATTTTAATATGAAGATACAATTCCGATCATGAAATTTTATAAGAATATAGAATAATTATATTCATAAAAAATTATAAAATTTCATTAGTATTTAAAATTAAGAGATTTTATTATATTTAAATCCATTTTCTATTCTTATGCGCAATTCATACTCAGTATCATCTCATCAAAATATTCAATCCTATCTGAAAAATGAGAAAAAATAATATAAAAATACACTCATAAAAATTTAAAATTGAGAAATATTATTATATTTGCTCAATCTAAATATGATATTTGGTATTCTCACACAGAATTCCAGCATCATGATAACTCGTAAAATCATATGATCCTGATCTCTAACAAAATAAAAATAAATTATACAAATAAGAAAATGACATTTCATATTTTTATAAAAAAATATCAAGAAATAGTATCTCATTAAAGTATAATATTATAATCACAAAATAAAGAAGATATTTTTAAAGATACAAAATACAAACACTGTCTACAATGCTATATATATCTTTTAATTTTTTTCAATTCTCTTAATTATGTTTATAATTTTTTTAAAAAATATGAACTAAAATATAATTAAAGTATAATAACATATCAATAATTTGTCAAAAAAAAAAGAGAGATAAAAAGATAGCAATGAAAATTTTGATATTAATCAATGCATGCTCTACTGACACAGAGAAGGAATGCCCAAACAATGAAGAATTGATCTGAAAAGAAAAAAGAGAAGGAAAGAAGATGACTAGCCAACCATCACCGAAATTCCTTCCGGAGGATCAGAGAAACGATCGCATGCGCCGGCGAGGCTTCATCGGCACCGTCGCCATCAACGCATCTCTTCTTGCGGCTCAAATTGCAGTCCCAGGGGAAGCTGGAGGCGGAAGAATCGGGAATGGGATGAGCGGGAGGAAGATGGAGATAGCGGTTACAGAGGTGGGTGATATCCTGCAGCGGTATTCTCCTTCTCCTCCTCGGGCTGCGCTTCTTCTTCTGAATTCTGCCGCGAAGAAGCGGGGCATTCGGCGGAGCGTTCTCCTTGTTGCTGGCATCCTTGAGCAACGCGAGCTGCAGCGGCGGCGGCGGAGGGGAGAGGATGGAGTGCAGACCCATTCCTCTGTCTTTCGCACCAGGTCGGGGAGAGGGCTGGAGGGGGATGAATATATACGAAACTTCTGGAGGGGGTTTTGAATTTGAAAGGGATTCATCGATTTGAGGATTTGGGTTTTCAGGGAGAGGGAGGGAGGGCTTGAAATTTAGAAGGAATCTCGGAGTAAAGAGAGAGGATTTCGCATTGCCGGCAAGGATTTGGATGAAAAAGACGAACGATTGTGGAGGGAAGTTTAAAATTCTCGGAGCCGGTGAAGGAGGGAGGGAGAATGCCATCAAAAACTCTTATAAAATTTCGATTTCGTCCTCCCGCCACGTTGCACCTCCGTGACGGACCTAACGGTAACTACTCAACGGTTTGATCTCTTTGGTTAATTAAATAAAAAATAATTTCAAATTTAAATTTTAAAATTCAATAAATCAAATCTACAAATTAAGATATAAATTAAAAACTAAATTAACTAAATAAAATTAATTGATTAACTTTGAGTCAGTTAAAATCATAATTTTTTTTATTTAATTAGTTATTTTCAAAAAAGTAAAAATTTTAAAACTATAAATATATAATATAATGCTACAAAATTTTACAACTAAAAAATCTAAGAATATAACAAAAAGATAAATATCGTAACTTAAAATAAAATTAACAGATATATTCATATAATTTTAATAACATTATTTTTTGATTTATTCAACAACATTATTACATGATAATATATGACATTTCAATTAATTCGATCAGTTCATTTTTCAAATATAAGAAACCTAATTGAAATTATTTAACAAAAAAATTTCACTTACCAAACTATTAATCAAACTAACATATTGTAAACCAAACCAAATCGGCTAAAGTTAATTGAAAAGATTCAGTTTTTCGATTTTAATTATTTAATGCACACCCCTGCTAGTAAGAGTTTTTGGTTTAAAAATTGGATAAATTACTGATAATTATATTTTTGTTTATGTTTCTAAAATTTTTTACTTAGTCCCAAATTTAAAATAAAAATTTAAAAATAAAGTAAAATAGGGACATAATAAGTCCTTATATTTTTAATTGAGGACATGAGCAAGATTTAAAAAAATATGAACCAAAATGTAATTATAGGCAAACAATAGGAACATATCAGTAATTTTTCTACTGCAGAGTTAATTTTGCCCAAACATTGATGATAAATTAAAAATTGAATCAAATTTTGATTTAAGTGTGCTAACTAATAATTTATTTTTATGGTTCGATATTCAGAACAATTCAATCTCGGGTCAACCTAGGATCGTGCGATACTAGCTAGTGATCGGATTGATTAGAAATAATACTAATTATAATAGTAATAATAATAAATTATGATTATGTAAAATAAAATAATAAATTATTTCACATTGAGAATTGAAGAAGAATTTCTCAATTATATATATGTAAAATTGTGATATTCGGATGTTAAAGTATTTTTTGGAATAAAATAGTGAAATTTAATTTGAGACGAGCCAATGAAAATAAAATCTTGGGCAATGTGTTTTATCAAGGTCTGAATAAAATGATTATTTTGAAATTAAATTACATATGAATCAAATTTTTTTAAAAAAAGTAAAATTATCATCTTGGATTTGATTTAAATATTTGATTATAAACATAAGTTATGTTGAAGCATAAAATCATTATCATCCATTAAGTACATCAATTTCTCAACAAAACAAGAGAGAAAGAAGTACATAATACTTAAAGCTATTCACTTTTAAGCTAATATTATTATTATTTTTAAAAAAATTTACTTCTAGAGATTACAATTTTTTCTACTTTACTTAAAATTTATGATGGTAGTATGATTCAAATCAGAGAACTCCCGAAAACTTAAGCGAGCTCATTTCCTATTGGATTAGGAGAACACCATAAGTTGTTTTTGTTATAATACTCTTATCACGAGTTTAAAAATAGTTTTTCTTCGACAAAAAAGAGTTTAGGGCCTTATTTATTGTGAGATTAAGGGCCTGTTTGGCACGAGAATCAAAATCAGGACCAAAATATTACTAGTTTAAAAAATAACAATAATAATAATAAATAAATTTTTTTAATCATTCTACACAAAAATATTATTTTATTTTACATACTCGATAATCTTCAATAAAAATATCAACTTTATTCCATATTCTAGACCAAAATACTAGAATATTTTTAATAAATTTTTTTAATTAAGTATTTTGGTCTAAAATATGAAATAAAGTTGATATTTTTATTGAAAATTATCGAGTATGTGAAATAGAATAATATTTTTTTTATATTAAATTAACTATCTTTGTTAAATGTGGCTGACCAAATGGTCGACTATACTTTTAAAAATAGCTCAACTCACTTGTCTTGCTGTTAAATTGATTGAGACTCAAAACTATAAAACTATCTAAGATATTTTTAGTGCTCAAAAGATCCTCCAATCTTACTCAATACATGTCGATCCTATAAAATTTTCCAAAAAAAAATAAAATATAGTAAATCTTTGATCTTTTTAGAGCTAAGTCAACTTCATCTCTTGATTGAGAATCCAAAAGAACAAAAAAAAAATGTCAACTTTTGACTCATGGCTCTAATTCAATGACCAATATTAATTGAGATGAATGAACGTTACATTATTCTCCGTCATGTCTAGCTTCTTTAATCTCTTAACTCATGTCGACGAGGTTTTAAGCTTTTTATTAGTTCTCTCTATTAAACTTTTAAATTTACAACCAATTTTGATATTCATTTATTGTTTAAACATCAAAATTTTTTATTAGCATTAATCATAAGCGAGAAACCAACAATCTTGACTTATTTTTTTCCCTCTATTTTAATGCCTGGAACGTAGAAATCGCGCACACCCCCTACCACCCACTTTAATGTTACTTATTTTATGTTATCACACATCTTACTATCCCCTGTTTCGTGCGCATAATGGATAGCAAATTCTTTTAATTTTAACTCTAAAACTATTACCAATTTGAAATCATTTGCCCACTTATCAAATATTTTCAATTTTGAGACATTAATGAAAAGAAAAATAAAATTAGCACGTGCTAGCTATTTAATTTAAAATAAACCAAGATGGTTAACCTGTGGCAGTCAAAACAGAACTAGCAGAATAGAACGAAAACAGAGAAAACAGAGGAAAGGTGAACAAGAACGAGGATCAAAACCCAAGTTTGACTTCGTCCCAGATGCAGCAAATTCTCCTGTTCCTTCTTCTTCGAGAAGTCACCAAATCTTCTGATTCCACCACTTACGCCCCCCATGTTCGTAGTCGCCCATGAATTTATCCGTTAATCCAGTCCTGTCTGCAGTCGACGGACCGTCGCAGGATGCAAGAACGGCGGCTGCTGCCTCCGCCGCCTTGCGCCACTGATCCGCTTGGACTCTCAGGCGCTTCATTTCTGCCTCCAGGGAAGCTTTCTCTTCCTCCCCTGCCTGTAGCTTCATCATTAGCCGCTCCCCCATGGCTCTGCTCCTCCTCAGGTCCTCCTCTGCCACTGCGAGCTTTCTTGCCAATTCCTCTGCATCCTTTCTCAGATTCTCCTTTTTTTCTAGTGTGCTCTCCAGCATAGCTCTGATCTTCTTGATCTCCACCTCTTCTTCATCTTTATTCTCTCTGCCTTCGATTAGCGACTTCTCCAACAGTTGGCTTGAACCCACATCGCTGGTCGCCGGAGATAATGGGGACAAATCTGTAGTCAGGGAGCTAATGCTGTCTTCTTCGATTGGAGGAGAGTTTTCGTGTTCCCCCACTGGAGGGTTGAAGATGACGAGCTTCTTCTTCTTTTCCAGTTCATTCTGAGCATCTCTCTTGGCCGCCTCCGCTAAGGCCAGCTGCTCCTTCATCTTCTTCACCCCTTTAAGCGTTTCGCTCAACTTCTTCTCCAGATCCGCCTCCTTCGAACCCCTATTCCTCTGCTGCAGAGTCGCCATTTCCGAGCAAATCAACGTTTCAAACGAGCAACTTTTGAAGGGGGATCGAGAGGGGAGAGAAGAGGAGAAAAAAGCACGTAGATTACCTCATGTAGATCGTCGAGCTTGGAGCGGCGATTAATGGCGTCGCGGTAGATTGAGTTGGCGTCAGAGGAGGCTGTGGATCGGAGATGAAGAGGAGGGCGAGGGGATTGACGCTGGTGCGCCAACTCAGATCCTCTGTTTTCTCCATGGAAACAAATTAAAGGAACGTTATTAAGCTCGTCAAAATTTCTCCTTGCTTCCATCGTCAAACGAATGGCAAAACCATGGTTACCTTGGCCTTGGCATTTGCCTCTCGTCTTCGTCTTCTTCCTTTGTCGTTGCTGATAAATGAACTAGCTGAAGTTGCAGGTTTCTGAAAAACAGAGAAAATGGCGATGAATATATGAAGGCTTTATGAGCGAAGAAAAGCAGAGGATCATATAATGGAAGTGTACTGATCTTCTTTTGAAATTTTCATCCGTTGCAAGTTTGCTTCGTTCCGTTTGAAAGTTGAAAATGCAACGGTCAAAAAAGTAATGACGTGGACCAGAAATATTTAATCATGGGTTAATTCCTCTTTTTTATTTTTTTTATTTTTTTTTAAAGGGGATTAATTCCTTTTCTTACTTCCTTCCTTCAGTTTGTACTCGCCAGAATTTCCATTTTATTAGATCGAGAATTTCCCTATTTTTAGGAGAATTAACTTTCATGTGATTCAAAAACTTGAATATTACGCTATTATTTATATAAATATCATTATATAAATTTTTTTAAAGATTTTTACATTCATATACACAAAATTACACATTTCACCATCAATTCATAAATATTACCACTATCACATCATATTCATTTAAATTTTATGCATTTCACGTATTTTACACTATATTCTTTAATGGTGAACTTCACATTTCTAAATTGGCCTTAATCTTAACTATATTATTAATATATTAATTAAATACTATAAATAAATTAATTTATATAAATAATAATTTAAATATTTATGAATTTATGTATTTTAATTAATTTATTTTATTTAAAATTTTCAATTAGGGTGCCGAATTTAAATCCACATGACTATAATATTTAATTGAAGTAAGAAAATTGATGTGTTTACAGTAAAAAAAAAAATATTAGAATTTAAATATTAATGAATTTATATATTTTAATTTATATATAATATTATAAAGTATATAAAATATATGAAATATGTGAAATGCATAAAATTTAAATGAATATGGTGTGATAGTAGTAATATTTACGAATTGATGATGAAATATATAATTTTGTGTAAATTTCATATCCTGTATGTAAAAATTCTTTTTTTTTAAACAAACTATTTAAATAATATTTAAATTTTTTTATATATAGATAATTATTTTTTATTTTTGCAAAATTATGTTAACCCAATAAATCTTTTAAAATTCATATTTATGTTCATATTCTTAAATATATCAAATTCACTCTCATAATTTTCTAGCCATTTCGAATTAACTCCTTCAACAAAAATATAATATATTTTAAAATAAATTACGCTGGAGTTCGCTTAATAATGTGTAAATCTATATTTTCAAATTTCTAATAATAAAAAATATAAGAAAATCGATGCATTATTAAGCTCTAAATTCAAAGACCTAAGTGTAATTTATCCTATATTTTAATAATCTTAAATCTTAAATTCTAATACTAAATATTGAACGCTAAACACTACCGCAAACTTTAACCCGTTGGCTCTAAATTGGGTTTGTTTGTTTGTAAGGTTAAATTTAATAAGATTAAAATTAAACTTAGGTAGAGATATTTTTTATTGAAAATTGTGAATGATGTGAAATAAAGTTAATTATTATGTTGGGATATGCGAAGAATGTGATATAATTTAGTTATTATTTTAGTAATATGTGTGGGTTGTGAAATAAAGTTAATTATTAATATTAAATTTTAGGGTAAATTGCACAGGAGCCCCTGAGGTTAGAATGACGGCAAATAGGCCTCACATTTTGAAAAGCCTATATTTGGGTTCCCGAGTTTGTGTTTGCGCTTCCATTTGGTCCCACGTCTGAAATTTACTGGCTTTTTATTATTTTATTCTCAGATATTTTACTCATTCTTCATATTATTCTAAAAAATTTCGAGAGAGTTATAAAGGCATTTTGGTCCATATAAATATAACTAATAGTCAAATTTAACCGTTACTGTGTAATTGAACTATCCAAAAAAGCGATGTTTAAACTAAGGGACTAAATGACAGCGCAAACACAAACTCGAGGGCCCAAATTTGAGTTTTTTAAAACATGCGATATATTTACAGTACCATTCTAATCTTAGGAGTCTCTGTGTAATTTATCTTAAATTTTATATTTGATGTGATATGCCCAGTTAAAATTAAATTAAGTTAATTTTTAATGGTAAAAAAAAATAGAACCTTAAATTTTAAACCAAAATTCTAGACGCTTTCTGTGATGTGAATTTTTTTTTTAATTCTATAATTACATTAATACCAGGTGTGGTTGGGCTAATTTAACTTTATTTAAATTATGGCGTTCTTTTATCTTAATAAAAAAAGCCTATTTAGATATTAATTGATCTCAAATTTGAAATACAGTATTATTATATTTTTTAAGTAAGGCGAAAAAAATTATAATAATTAAAAATAAAAATAAAATAAAAATATTTAAAATAATAATTATTGAAAAAATATAATTTCTTGATAAGAGGGACTAAGTTAAAACTTTGAGAAGATTTGAAGCATATTTGATAAAATTAGGATATTTAGAGAGATTTAAATATCCATATGAAATAATTTTTTTTTTTATATTTGAGAAAAATAATGTATTTATTTTAAAATTAGAATATCATAAGATTCTTTTGAGTAATATATTTTGTTGATCAATTTAATCATGAAACCTTATTACACTTGTTAACTTTACTCAAATTAATTCAACATCAGTAAAAAAAATTATTACATTCAAGAAAAATAACACCTCACTTGCTCGTTATTGCTATCCTATAAACACATGCCACGTAGGCAGGCAAGACTTGCACGCAAACCATTAAACAATGCATTAACACCGTTAATATTTTTTGGCATATTATAGATTTTTTATTTGATATAAATATATAATTTTTTTTCAAAGCAAATATTTGTTATTTAAGAAACATTTAATTCGATGTTATATTATATAATTTATATATTATTTTTGATTAATAATTTTATAAAAAATTATTTTATATAATATTAAATTAAACAGTTACTTTTTCAATATAACATAAGTACATAACATAATATTAATATAATATTGAATCAAATATTCAATTAGCATAATTTTTTTTTAGTTCCTTCTAAGAAAAAAATATTAATACTAAGTAAAAAAAGTTCATATTAAATAAATTTTTTTTTTTTGATAAAATTAAAGCACTTTAAACTGTTTAATAAGTTGAACGTGCAGCGGACCCGCTCACCTATGTGGCGCGAGCTCACGAACGAGTGATGTAACAGTGAGTTAATTGTTACCTCACCAATAATTTCTACAACTGTAGTAGATATCTGCTTGGCTTTTTCACTGCCAATGGGCAGAGTTCAGAGATTAGATCTCCATAGTAAATTTCTCACCGAAGCTATTAATGGCGACAGCATCTGGGCATGCATGAACCGATTTAGGTCCTCATAAAGTTTACTTCAATAATTTCATATCAACTGATCCAAAAAAAAAAAAAAAAAAACTGATTCTTCATCAAATCTCTGAAATTGTTTTGGGTATGAAAAATATTCATGAAGTTTCAATTGAACACAGTCTGAAAATATTTAATTTCTACACATCTTATAGATACGAATATGTTCGAGTATCAAATTTTAGGTTATTCAAAATAAACATAAACTTTTTACAATAAAAGAACATACATTTTACGTAGAATATTTATAAATATTTTATAATGGTTAGTGCAACGAGATTCATCGAACTAATCATGTCTCTAGGCGTGGACTTAGATACGTAGGCGCCGAATTAGGGCTACCAATCAAAGAGTATGAAGCAAACAAGACGTTATAGAGCTTGAGAAGCCCTCACTTTGTTTTAACTTTCTTAAAATTGGCTGTAGCGCATGAGAGGAACAACGGGCTTGTATCTTTTAAGGAAATAGAATAATTCCTCCGCTCGAAATAAGCTTGAAAGTTTTCATTTTTATGCTTTGCTTAGCTCAACTTTCTCTCAATCAAGGGCTCCAAAAGAAGTAGTTTCTGATTAGCAAGAATTTGTAGTTGTGATGACATATTTAATGACATAAAAGCTTGTCATCAGATAGTTAAATTGTGATGACATATACAAAGGCAGATTATTATGTCATCAAGAATTTGAGTTATAAAAGATCTTTTGAAAGAGTTGCAGTCTCAAAAAGAACTGATTTATCTTCACAAGAATTTGATATTATTTAGAGATCTTTGAAGAAATTGAAATCTTCAAAGTAATTGAAGTCTTCGGAAGAATTGGAAGTTTTTAAAGGGATTAAAATCTTTGAACGAATTGAAGTTTTCGACGCTTGGAGAGAAATGAAGCTGCCAAACGATTGGAAGTTTGAAGGATTCTTTGTCCTCAAGAGATTTGAGGACTCTCGTGGAAGTGGATATTCAAGGGGGATTGAGTGCTGAAAAGTATTAAATCTCGAAAGGGGGCATGGGCCTTCCCATCTATATGATTTTCTTTGGATGGAAAATATTCCACTAGGAACACCCTTTGAGTTGTTGTATTGAATAACATGATTTTTTTTTAAGGGAATCCTCCTAATGGATAAAGTTAATATCCACAAAGAACTTGTATTTTTTGTCTACAATCCTTGACTAGGCCGATTTAGCCTATTTCTGGGGGATTGATTTTATTTGTTGATTATCTCTTTAGGCATAGGTTGATGTATTTTGCTTTGTAAAGGCCTTCAACGTCAAAGTTTTAATGTAGATCAAATCTTTTTGTGCAATTTCATATCACTAGAGGCCTTCGCCATCCGAGTCCCTTCAACAAATGACTAAACTTTAGTTAAACTTAACCTCAATTGGGCCTTCCCCACAACTGTTTTGATAAGCAGGCGTCAGAGATGTTAGGAGAAAGAGGTGTTTTTAGATTTGACTCTGCTGTGGATTTGTTTACAGAGGTAAGAAAAGGGCTTCATTTTCAAGGGAAGAAGATTATCTCCTCACCAATTTGCAGAGATGAGTAGAATGCCTTACGGGTTTGTATGGAGATTGAATTGGCAATGTTTCTTCTACTATCTAATGCCTAAGTTCCAACTTCTAACTCTAATGTCTAGCCTCTTTTTCATTAGGGAGAGGGCACATTTGCAGCTATTGTTGGCTCTTAGTGGAGATGTAATGCACCATGAATAAGCTTAGTCTAAAGTGTTGTGGCTTGCTTAGGCGGTTATTTAAGATATTCCTCCAAATTAAGATATTGCTCACCAAGAAGGGTTAAGAGTCATGATTTAGTGCTTGTCTTCAGAGTTTAGCTTTAAACATATTGAAGTTAACTAGACAGGTCTTACACAAATTTTAAAATTAAAACTAATTATATTTTATATTCTACACAAATTTAAAATAGAGACATTAATTTTATCTAACTTTTATGATAAAAATTAACTATATTTCACATTCTCAAAGCATTCCAAGTTGAAAAAAGAAACAAAATATGTGAGGCAATTAAAAAAAGAATTCTGACTAAAAAGCAGATAGGGCATCCCTCCTAGTTTATATTGCACTCCTCGTTTCCAGGGCATCAAGGTTCTAACTTTTAGTCATCGAGGATAAACTCCCTCACCTTCTCGTAGTCAATATCTCAGTGCTGGTATAGTCGTTGAAGTTTTGTATACCTCTCTCCTCTTCCCAATTTTATTCCCCCTCATTCCAAGAATACTAAAAAGGAACCAAATATGTTTCCTCCCACTTATTCCACTGACCTCTCCCCCTTCACTTGCATCCCATCCAGCTCCATCAAACCTACAGGCAGTAGGCCTGTACATTCGATTTAATTGGTTGGTTTGGTGACCAAACAAAAAAAAAGATTGAGTTCAATTTTAGATTTAATGAAACCAAACCAATCAAATAAATATCGGTTTGATTTGGTTTGGTTCGGTTAAAACTATATTTTTTATCTCAAAAATTTTCTTAATCTTCTTATAATGATATTAAATATTGATATATTAATAAAATCTAGATAATAGCTTTAATATAAGAATAATTTAGTAATTTTACTTAATAACTCAATTGCATCACCAAAATAAACTAACAAAAAATTTAGAAGAAATTCAGAAGTAATTGCACACATCATTACATTAATATCACAGTATAATCAAAATTATATAACAAAAATTTCATCCATTTATCAAAAATAATTAATATTTTTTTAAGTTTTCAGATAGTTTCCGTTGTAAGAATTCATCCTAATTAACACACTTAAAAAATATACTATGAAGACTTATAAATATAAATATACACTATCATTTCAATAGATTCAAAGTCAATATTGTAAAACTACTATAATACAACTGAATTGACCCAACCTTAAAATCATATTTATATGTGGGTTATTTAATAATCGGTTAATTTGGTCGATTTAGTTTCCAAATACGTGAAACTGAACCCAAACCAATTAACCGAAATTCAAAAATTAGAATGAATAGTTAACTATCATAAATCTAACAATTCGTGATGTAATATGGCAGAGACACGAAAAGAATTCGGGCTCTTTCTTTCGAAAAATTATCGAGGTAAGATAAAAAGGAGAGAGAGAGAGGTATGTAGGCATTTGCATTAGGAAAATTCACATAACCCTAATAGGCATGATAGATTTTGAAGTGTTGTCTACTTTTTAAAAAATAAAAATAAAAAGAGATTAAAGACGAAAAAATAATTTTTAGGCCTTATTTGGTTCGAGCTTTTTTTTGAATAAGAGAAAAATATATATATATATATTTTTAATTATCTAACAATTCGTGATGTAATATGGCAGAGACACGAAAAGAATTCAGGCTCTTTCTTTCGAAAAATTATCGAGGTAAGATAAAAAGGAGAGAGAGAGAGGTATGTAGGCATTTGCATAAGGGAAATTCACATAAACCCTAATAGGCATGATAGATTTTGAAGTGTTGTCTACTTTTCAAAAAATAAAAATAAAAAGAGATTAAGGTCGAAAAAACAATTTTTAGGCCTTATTTAGTTCGAGTTTTTTTTTGGACAAAAAAAAAATATTTTATTTTTAAAATTTAATGAGAGAAAAATTTATTTTAATATTAAAAAGCGTATAAAATGTGAAATACTTTAAATTCTAATATTCGTATTTGCATTAGATGTGAAATAAAGTTAATTTTATAGTTGAGATTTGTGTTGGATAAAAAACTTGCTTCCAACCAAATGAGGCCTAGAGTGAATCTTTTATTCCCCGCTTGTGATTGCGGCAAAGTTTTTATATAAAAGAAATGCTAGCAAAGTTTTACGGAGTTTGACCTTTGGGGGAATTTAATTCAATATTATCTTGATATCATGCAAAGTAATTTAAATATCTTAATTTTATATATTATTTTTTAAAATAATAATTTTATATTTTTTTAATAAAAATATTTATATAGGTGATTAAATTAATAATTATTTTTTACATAACATAATATAAAATCAAAATAACATTAAACTAAATGTATCTCTTAACCTATTCCATAGATTATTTTATATCAAAGTTAATTTTGATGTTTTGATATGCTCAAATGGCCTGTTTGAGGTAACAATTATTTTTTTTGAAATTGCAAAGAATGGATCACAATTGAGTGGGAAGTTTAGTTATATTTTCTTATTTTTTTTTATGTTAGAACAACACCATTTTTTATATTTTTTAGTGGATTTAAACTATCGAGTTTGGTGTTGTGATTTTTCACGAATGCTTAAATTTTTACTTAAAAATTATTGCTTTTATTTTTATTTTTTAATATCTCGATTTCTCTTTGTTTTCTCCCTGTTTTATATTAGTTGGCTGATTTTTTCAAATAATAATTATCATGTACCATTCGTTTCAAATAATTGAGCAAGTGACTCAAGAGAACATTATTTCATAATAAAACATTGAGGGCAAAATTTAGATGCCAAATTAAAAGATTAGAAAATGAAAATAAAAATGTTTAGGGTAAATTGCATTTGGCTTGCAAGGTCGGAGGAATATTATAAATTGATTCTAATTTTTTTTAAAAAATTTTAATTTGAGTCTTTAAGGTTATAAAATTGCTACCGTTTATATCTTTTTTAGAATCTCATAATTTTTATTAATTTTTTTAATAAAAAATATGAAATTTGATCAATTTTTATTAATTTGAGCTATTTACATATTTTAAGAGATCATTATATTCATTTATTCTTGACATTCTTTAAATTTTTAACTAAAAATATTACTTTTTAAAGTTATATTTTAAAGGATTATAAAATTAACAAATAAGAATAATTTTATAACATATTAGTAAAAAATTAATAATTATGTCAAGTAAAATTACAAAATTTTTATAATCTCAGAAATTTAAATTAAAGTTTTAAAAAATTAAACCAATTTACAATGCCTTTCCAACCTTAGGGGCGCCGATGCACTTTACCCAAATTTTTATGTAGTAATCATTTGAAATAATTAGGCAATTAAACATCAAAAATGATACGTTTCAAAAGATATTATTATTATTATTATTATTTTATACTGTTTAACAAGATATTTAGAGAAATAGGATTTTATCTTAATATTTAAATAATACAAAATAACAATATTAATGTAAGCATTCATTTTCAAATAAATTAAGCAATAAAACATTGAATTAAGTTAAACTATATTAATTTGAGTCTCAATTGCATTTGTGCCTATATATTTTTGTTTGTCATTTTTTCGCAATCATCACAAAATAAAAAAAAATGTTTTACATTCTATATATATTATAAATTAAAAAAATTATTTCATATTCAATAGATATATTTTTTGGCAATCATCACAAAATTAAAAAAAATTGTTCTACATTCTATATATATTATAAATTTAAAAAAATTATTTCATATTCAATAAATACAATTTAATAAAAATATTTTACAGAAAATGTATTATTTTAATGAAAGCTCAATTGAAGTTCAATTGAGATTAGATAATCTACAACAGAAGGACTGATATGTGATTTTATATAATTTGAAGGTGATACTGTAAAATTCATTACCCTGAATATGTAAATATAGATAGATTTCTAAGACCTGTATAAAATTCCCATTAAAAAATTGAAGAAAATTAAATATGTAATCCAGTATAACATACAAATCCCTGTAATATAAAATAACTGGAGATTAAATATGTAATTATTAAATATAATTGAAACTTTTAACAATTCCTCATTAAAAGCTTTAAATGTTCATTAGCTCAAGAAATTGCAATGCAGTTCACCAAAATTTAAGACTGTCTGAAATAACCCTACAACTTCATTCATATAAGAAAAAAAGAAAAAACAAAAAGGAATGATCATTCAGATAAATATCACAAAAATGCATCTAAGAAAGATGCACTAGCACTTTGGTTCCATCCCAAATTAGAAAAGAATATCAAATTTGTTTGCTTCAGGTTTCTCGTCTGATGTCTGCTCCCAGTGAATGAAGTTTGTGATCAAATCTTTCATAACCTCGATCAATCTGGTTGATATTCTCGACTTCGGTGATGCCGGATGCCGCCATGCCGGCCAGGACCAGTGCAGCTCCGCCTCGCAAATCAGCTGCCCGAACTCGACCGCCGGAAAGTGCAATTCTGGGAATGTGAATGCAGGATGAGAACAGCTTTGAAATAACAGTAAGGAATTTATGAGAATTATGTGATTGTCCCAACTGAATTGTTGGGTAAATATAAGAAGGTAACCTTCCTGGCCTTTTCCCTCCAACAATGGCAGAATTACCAATTACTGTAATTTCGGCGCCGAGCTTCTGCAATTCTTTTGCTGGGGAAATACCAGTGTGGGAAATGAGGTCGGTGTTAGAGGATACACAAATTACTTAAGAATTTAGTAAATATAAAGGGAATATGAATTTCCAAATGGGAATGTCTGAAGAAGCACTTAGATGGTAAATTCAACATCACTATATGTTTACCTATGGAAGTCCTTATGGAAGGTTTAACCCTCAAAGATATCATTTTTTGGGAGATCTGCATTTTTTTTTTTTTTTGATGGTGGGAGACCGGCATTCTTGCAATAGTAAATCATATCAACCATCCAAATCATAAATTTTATATTATAAACATTTAGAATGCATAAAGATTGTTATTCGAATTCCATCATCATATGATGCTGTCATATTCTTTTGTGAAACAAATACTTTGTTTCTTTGCCCATTCAAATAATGAAATGAAGTTTCAAAAAACTAATGTAGTGATGAATATAAATTTCCAAGTTTAACATATGATGTATGAAAATTTTCCAGATGGATGAACTACAAAATCTCTTATCCTAACATAGGTATGAAGTAAATTATGGAAACACAAGCATCATTATGGATAATGGAAGTGTGTAGAATATACTGGCGTGTTGGAGTGTGTACAATGTAAATTTTTTATTTGGATGATTAATATGTAAAATAAAAATAAACAATCTTATTGCAAAGCAAACACAAATCCTCCTAATTATCAGTATCAATGTCACTAACAGCCCAATTCCAATTTGATGAAGCATTCATCACTCATTTCCAGACAACTTCTAGGACCCTGTGATGAATACTTAGCATCTCTATTGGCTATCAAGTTTGAGGGCAATATTCTGAAATTGAACGAGTCCTAACTTTTGGAGCCATGTTCCAAATTTAACAAGCACAAGAGAATTTGAGTAAATTCAAACAAGAAAGCTAGAAGTCATCATTTTCATACCATGATGCATACGGTTCTCAAAGACGGATTCTTCAATAATGCTTGATCCAACACATGTGGTTAACAAGGCCGTACACTGAGCTTGAAGATCTGTTGGGAATCCAGGATATGGCAGTGTCTTAATATTGAATGCTCGCAGGTCACCACCAATTTCTTCGGACACAGCCGAAACCTGACCAAAAAGCACATATGTAACTTTTCACACACTTGGTGAACTTAGTTGTGAGTAATTCTCTAGTGGAATAGTTACTCCAACAGTATAAGAACTCTCCAATACATATCACAGAGGCAAGTGATGGTTGATTTGTTTATGACCTGAACTTAACAAAATCAAGAACAAGCTTGAACAAAAATGTAGTCAAGCTCAGCTCAATTCATTTACAGTCCTAAATATTAACATAGGTGACAAATGCAATAAGGAAACTAACAAAATAAGAAAAAAAACATTTACATACATGACACTGCATTTCAGTATATTTACAAATTTTACACTTATTGTTTAAACATTACAATGTGCATTATAAAACATTTTAAATATTACATCCCACACCAAAGAAAGTATGGATATAATATTTAAAAAGTTTTGGTATGCACACTATAATATTTAAAAAATAACAGTCCAATATTGTAAATATAATAGCATGAAATGTCATGTGTTTAATTATCTGAATAAGAAAAATAGTAAATAGAAATCGTCGTACATATGGAAACTACTAAAATATGAAATGTATTACTTGAACATAGTATCTAGCATGGTTAAAGGACATTTTAAAGCCCTTACTTCTAGAGCATGGGGACCAATATGCTTGATCTTGCACCCTGCTTCAATAAGCTTCTCAGTCATACGAGCTACATGTGAAGGGATGACTGGTGATAGTGATATGCATGAACGTGTGATGGCAGCAGCAGCCATGAATGTTCCAGCCTCAATGCGGTCGGGCACAATGGTGAATTCAGCTCCATGTAATATCTTTTTACCTGTGATTACTATAGTGCTTGTACCTGCCCCCTCAATGCTTGCCCCACAAGCAATCAGAAATTGAGCAAGGTCAGTTATCTCTGGCTCCTGTGACACATCAAGCACAGTAAAGGCACACAGCAACAATAAAACAATGTTGATAAAGAAGCTTCAAAACTTATAACATCAATAGTGGTGTATAGAGTAATCAAATTCAATTTGAACACAAGGGTGATATATCCATGAATGCTGACCAATAAAATCCAAAAACTTAAGCTCACTGATAAAGCAAAACTACTTTAGCATATATATTTATTTTTATAGGAAAAACTACTTAGCATATTACTTCAGCAGCATGAAAACAACCAAGAAAGGTGCCTCAACAAATATTCTCTCAAGCTAAATCAAGTGCTATACCTCTCACACAAGCCAACAAGCGGGAAGTCACCTAGAATGATGCAGAGATATGGATAAGATATAATACAGATATGATGATACGGAAAGCATTAAAAGTATAGGATATGGATAGGGCAAGGATACAGGCCATACAACAACAACAACAACAACCAAGCCTTAATCCCACTAGGTGGGGTCGGCTACATGAATCCTTTGTTTCCATTGCGCTCTATCAGTTACCAAATTCTTATCTAAGTTTAAGTAACTAAGATCACTCCTTATAGTTTCTTGCCATGTCTTCTTTGGTCTCCCTCTTCCTCTTTGTACATGGGCAAAATCCAATAACTCAATTTTTCTAACTGGAGCTTCAATTGGCCTACGATTTAGATGTCCAAACCATCGAAGCCGACTTTCTCTAAGTTTATCCTCAATTGGTGCAACACCAACTTTCTTTCGGATATACTCATTTCTCATTCTATCCTTTCGTGTATATCCACACATCCATCTTAACATTCTCATTTCTGCAACATTTATTTTATTTGTATGTTTCTTCTTTGCAGGCCAGCATTCAGCACCATATATCATCGCTGGTCTTACTACAGTTTTATAAAATTTACCCTTAATTTTGGATGAGATTTTTTTATCGCATAACACACCAGAAGCATTTCTCCATTTTACCCAGCCTGCTTGAATCCTGCTAATAACGTCATTATCTATTTCGCCATCATTTTGTATAATTGATCCAAGGTATCTAAAGCGCTCACTCTTCTTGACAATTTGATCATCAATTGTCACATCTCCAATATAAGCA
>JAEMOT010003202.1:61430-100909 GCA_019297695.1 Apostasia ramifera | reverse complement strand
TCCACATGACTATAATTTTTAATTGAAGTAAGAAAATTAATGTGTTTACAGTAAAAAATAAAAGGGGTTTTTACATATAAGACATGAAATTTATATAAAATTACGCATTTCACCATCAATTCGTAAATATTACCATTATCACACCATATTCATTTAAATTTTACGCATTTCACATATTTCACACATTTCACATATTTCACATATTTCACATATTTTATATACTTTATAATATTATATGTAAATTAAAATGCATAAATTCATTAATATTTAAATTCTAATATATATTTTTATTTTTTACTGTAAACTAGACCTGGGCACGGGCCCGGGGACCCTCCCGACCCGACCCGAAAAATTTAGGGCTTGAATTGTGATAAAATTTTCATATTATTCTTTTAATCCGGCCCGGCCCGACCCGATCATTTTCATGATCGGGCTTGGGCATGATCATCGGGGCCCCGCCCCGACCCGACACTAAAGCTAACTTATAATTTTATAATTATGATTTTATGTTGTAGAGTTGTAATAAAATTACAAAAGTTAAATTTTTATATGATATTTTATATGGTGCTTAAATGTTTATATTATTTCAAAATTCAAATTATATAGTAATATTGATATTTAGGATTTTTGGAGTTAAAGCTTGTTATAAAGAAAAGCATAATAATTTTTTTACTTTGAGAAGAGTTTACTATTCGGGTCGACCCGGCCCGACCCGGCCCGAGGCTATGTTGGGCTTGGTCACGTAAATTGACCCGAATGTATATGTATGTGTGTGATTTAACACTCAATAGGTGACCCGGCCCGAGTTGACCCGACCCGAGCCCGGCCCCAGCCCGAAAGATGCCCAGGTCTATTGTAAACACATTAATTTTCTTACTTCAATTAAAAATTATAGTCATGTTGATTTAAATTTGGCACCCTAATTGAAAATTTTAAATAGGATAAATAAATTAAAATACATAAATTCATAAATAATTAAATTATTATTTATATAAATTAATTTATTTATAGTATTTAATTAATATATTAATAATATAGTTAAGATCAAGGCTAATTTAAAAATGTGAAGTTCACCATCAAAGAATATGGTGTGAAATATATGAAATGCATAAAATTTAAATGAATATAATGTGATAGTAGTAATATTTATGAATTGACGGTGAAATGTATAATTTCGTGTAAATTTTATGTCCTATGTGTAAAAACCCCAAAATAAAAATTATATTAGAATTTAAATATTAATGAATTTATGCATTTTAATTTACATATAATATTATAAAGTATATAAAATATGTGAAATATGTGAAATACGTAAAATTTAAATGAATATCGTGTGATAGTGGTTTACGAATTGATGATAAAATGCGTAATTTTATGTAAATTTTATGTTCTGTATGTAAAAAATTTTATAATAAAATAATATAATTATATACATATGTAATATTAAAAATATAAAAAATTTATTATCTGAATATAATTAAATAGTTAATTATATACATATTTAATGAATCTGCTTTAACTCTTTAAAAAATCAATTCATTTTAAGTATATTAGTTTTTCTTAATCTGATGAGATCAAATCTCCGGGAATTTTTTTTTTTTAAATTATGAAAACGAAACCAAATCAAACTGGAAGGTTATAAACGGATGGACGAGAAGATGGAACCGCGGCGGCTTCCAAGTCCCAAAACTTGGGAGAAAGTTAATCGGCAGATCGAGCTGATTCCCTCGGGAGTGCTCACTGCTCGTATAAGCATCCATGGCCGTCATCACTGCCACTGCTTGCCGTCTCGGCGTACGATCGGCTGCAAGCCCCGCTGCCGGCGGAGAGGCCGATCCCTCTCTGGCCCCGCCTCCGTCTCCATCTCCCCGTCTGACCCGCGTGATTCTTCCGAAGAAAAAACCGCTCAGATGGTCGACTGGGACGGCTCCAGGGGAGTACGGTGGACCTCCGACGACCACGAAGCTCCGTAAGTATTGGGGAGGCGGAGACGAGGATCCCGTCACAGCCACCGACGATTTCATCTGGAACAAGGAGTTCGTCGGCCACATGAAGCGTCTTATGTGCGACGACCAGGATGCCCCCAGCCGCCTTCCAATTCCGGTTGTTATTAGCCTCCTCCTGTTTTCTTCGTCTTTCATTGTTTCTCGTTTCTGATTATGTTTTGTATTTCTGGATTTCTCAGATGAAGCAAAGTTCGGGGTTTCTGAGCTTGAACAGAGCAATGAGCCTTGACAGGTTCTCTGTTGAATTTTATATCATTACACTTTCCTCCTTATCACCAGACTACACTAATTATTTGAGATTAATATGTTCAATTGAAATTTCGACAGTGTGGAAATTGATCTGAGCGAAGAACTGCGGTCTCCTTACAAGCCAGTGCTTGAGCAGCAGGTGAAGGCAGCTAGACATGGTAGCTCTGGTGTAGAGGTGATTTAGCGTTATGACATTGAAGCAAGTGCATGTTAGCAATGGTTTTCCTTAAGTTTCTTATCTGATATAGATTGAAAAAAGATTCTCTCTCAAAGCCTTTTTTATGATATATCTGTATCTACAAATGCATGAACCAGGATATTCAAGTGATTAAGTGTAACTTATAGTATACGATACTGTTCTTGTAGAACCATAGCAATGTATCACTAAAATGGCGGTTGCTTCCCACACGGCGAGAACATGCTAAGTGGGATCGAGCAAACAAGGCTGCTACTGGAGGGAGTGTAAGTTGCTAACCTTCTTCCTATTCATTGTTTCCAATCTACGAATTTAGATCGAATTGCATATGTTTCTCAACTAAAAGTAATTGCTAATTAAAAATAGCTATAAATGAACATTTTCATAACAAAAGTTTGGATTTTGATTAATTAAAATGGTATTGAAAATGAGTACATTTTCTTTTCAGCATCTTGTGAGGTTCTAATGTTAAAATTGGAAATTATGAGAATCTTATTATTAAGAAAATTAAAGGACTTGTGATGACCCAAGTTTGTGAGTACAATGGACGGGGCATCAACCATACACTTTCTACTTGCTTTTTGATCTGTAATTTGTAATTGAATTGGATAAGTGAATGGGAGAATAGAAGAAGATGAAGATATGGATGCAATTTCATGGATTTAAGACAAGCTTCTCGATTATTCTGCATTTAGCTTGAGTCCATTTATTCCACCTTCACCCACTTGGGGTTTCTGATTATCTGTCACTTGTTTATAGGAGGGCAAAATGCAAGAGGCACATTGGATTATTTCCCAAACTATAATTTTGTCCTTGTTTTCATTAAACCCAATTGTGCATGTACAATAAAGAGAAAGCATTCCTGTATTTGGCGGCATAGAGCAAGCACGTCACTATTAGCCAATCCAATTGGAGAACACCTAATGGCCTCCTAGGAAGATGTAATGCTTTGTTGTGTACTCGGACTTTGGCCGAGCGGTCCTTGCTCGTAGTCAACCGCTTAAACAATCTTTAAGATGAATAAGTGATGCGTAGCGAGGTATTTCTCGCAAAGAACGATAGGGAATTTTGGTCGTTCTTTTATCATGAAAGTTGAGCACTTCCTCTAGTTTGCTTCTCTGTTAACCTTCCTTCTTCTTTCCCGACGCTAACTCTTTCTTCATTTGAGCATTTCTCCTGAGTTGTAGTCAAAGCCATTGTCTCTCAATCCAAGATTCCTATAATATTTTAGCTGTTTTTTTTTTCAGAAGTAAGACATTTCTCATTGTCGAGGCCTATTCGTCCAAGTATTGGGAAGTCATCTCAAGGCTCTAAGAAATTTCCTTACTGCCTTGAGAAGTTCCCTTCATACTTCTTTTTAGGAAAGTTCCTCGAGTTGATTGTCTTCCTTGGTTCTTCTCGTGGAAGGTTTCTCAAGAATTATATTCTTTGTTCCTCCTCAAGGATAGTCTTTGAGACTTTGAGACTTTTTCCCCCAAGACTCCTTTGTCTTCATGCCTCTTATTTTGGAATGCTCCTTATTTGAGTGTTTTCTCTTCAATAATTGTCGAGCTAAAGAGAAATTGTAATGACGAACATTGAGATAGGTGGTGTACGATACCATTAGCTTCTTAATTGACAACTCGAGGATTGCTCCTTCATGTTCAATAAAGAGCAAGCATTAACTACATTTAGTGATGTAGAGCAGGCATATGGCACTGTCAGCCAATTGGATTGGAGAATCCTGCTTTATGGGTAACTTGTAGTGCTTTGTTGTGTATCGGTTCTTTGATCTGGTGTCCTCATTTGTAGGCAACTCAAATAGGCTTTGCGTTGAATGAGCACTAGGCAATGTTCATTGTATTTCTCATGAGCGAGGATGCAAGATGGTCTCATTCATGGTCGGTCATCAAGCATGGAAGTTCATTGAGCTATGGGATGCTCCTTAGGCGTTGAAGGTTGACTCGACTTTGGATCGTAGGCTAGATGCTCGAATGTCAAGCATTAGTTCTCTCAAGTCGTAGATGTTGTATGTTGACTCCTTGGCATTTCCTCAAGCAGAAAATTCTTTGCTTGAGAGTATGCCAAGTATCTCCACGATGAAAGCTTCTCCTGCTTCCTTTGTGGGACCCGATGTTGAGGCATTAAGTCTCAGGTCTTTTGTGCCTTGAGCGCGGTTCTCAGGAAGATATTGAATAATACAGTTTGATCCCTTGCGCACTTTTCTTTCTGGGTGGAAGTTTATAAAAAATTTCAAGAGAATTTGTGCCTCTCCATAGATTTTGTTGAAAAATGATGAATTCTCTCTTGGTGAGTGGATTAGAACACTTTAGGATTCCAATCAACTGATTATATAATGACCAAAATTTATAGAGCTTACTATTTCCCTTTTAACGCATAATGAACTCATAAACAAGCAGATGCCATTGTAGCTAACAGGCTTCTTTTTATATGATAGATACAAATTAACTGTCCCGTTTTACCAAGAACATTTGTGTTTCATGTGGTGTTTTTCCTAGATTCATTTTGATACGTGAATTCCTAGGCAGAATGTCATATTACGGGAGTCAAACAGGAATCGAGGGGATCCTAAGGTATTGGCCACCCAGTCCAAAGAGGAATATCTAAAGGTACATTTATTTTTCCTTGATCTTCCATACTCTCCTCCATACCTCTTAAGATGTCAAGTTTCCATGATGTTTGGATACGTGTTACGACTTTGAAGCAACATTTTCAGAAACCTGTGGCTTGTTAAACTTGAAGGTGTTATGGCGAAAAGTTAAGAATCTGTTGGCTATAGCATTTTAATGTAATATGTTAAACAGTAAGAAGACATTCTTTTGCAGCTGAAGAGAAAGATGCAAATTCTCACTGTGGGCATAGGTGGCATTGGAGTGATTTCTGCATATGTTTCTTACAGTCCTGAAATCGCTGCTAGGTAGGCCTGGAAAGCAGCTATTATAAAGTGTATATTATTGATAGGCAGATTAGGACTTCTTTATCTGAACTCAGAATGTAGCAAGCCAGGCTTTTTTTTATTCTTTCTTCTATATTTCCCAGTTCAAGTTTCATTTGAAATGTAAGTACATTATATGTAACTTGTATTTACTTCTTATTCTGATAAACACATAAGGGAATGTAACAAATTGTATTGCTGATTTGTTTCGGTGGTGTTAAGATGTCCTTGATTGTGGAAAGTTCTCAGAAGAATTCCATTAATTTAGTTGTTGAAATTATTCTTTTCCTTTTGCACAATTAATTGCTGGATAGCTGATTTCTATATCCCCGTTTCAGCTTCGGTGCAGGATTGCTTGGCTCCCTTGTGTACATAAGAATGCTTGGCAACACAGTGGACTCTATGGCAGTTGGTGCTAAAGGTTTTGTTAAGTAAGTTATACTTTTATTTTAGATTAGGCTTAAAATGGAATCATTTCTCCAATATTAGACTAAGTACAAACCTGATACATTTCTTCTTAAGGGGGGCTGTTGGACAACCGAGATTACTGGTTCCGGTAGCTCTTGTCATGATATATACTCGTTGGAATGAGTAAGTTCATCCTTGTCTTATGATTTTTTAGTACTATTTCTCACAAAAATTTCTCACTTTAGGCCATGAGTTGTCATTTTCTTCAAGCATTACTCATCTTTTTGTACAAGTTACTGACGATGCTTCAGTTTTACTGCGTTTTATTTATGGGGATCATAGCCAACTGTATGTTAACAGCCGAGTATCAAAATTATACAAAAACACGTATAACGCGTGCAAAAATACATTCTAGAGCCTATATTTACTCTCTCTTTATACTGCTCCTGTGCAGAATACTTGTTCCAGATCATGGTTTCCTACACTTAGAACTGATACCCATGCTTATCGGGTTCTTCACCTATAAAGTAGCTGCTTTTGTCCAAGCTATTCAGGATTTATTCATTGTGGTGGAGGAGAAAAGCCAAAGTTGAGAACTGATTCCCATAGAAGAGGCAATAAAGCTTTTTTCCTTTGATGCAACAAAGTAGTTATGGTTGTATTTTTCTGCCTCTTTCAATGCTTATAACATTTTCATAAAGCACCTTTATCAAAAGAAAAAAATATCATAAAGTGACATATATAAGCATTTTCTAGTTGTTTTCATCTTGCAAATTCCTGAACATGCTCCAATATAGCTAGAGAACTATTGCTCACATCCTCTTTTCTTTGTTACCATATGTACTCCTAAGGTAGACCCTCTTGTTGACATAGATCAATTAGTTGTAAAGGTTTAATTGTTTATGTAGGTCCTTTCTTGCCAGAAAGTGTTTCATGCAGGTCCATCAAATATATTCATAAGGTAACTATCATACCATCTCTCTTTCTCGCACACTCTCTCTCCACCTGTCTTTCTCTCTACCATGTCAGAAGCTTCTGCTGGTGGTGGCAGTGCAAAACCATTTTCCTTTTTGTCAGCTGCCACACGAGGATGATGGGTGCTGGCATTTTGTTAGCTCCGGCCATGTGGCCCGCACACTTTGCCAGACCCATTGTCATCGTCTCGCCCTCGATCAGCAACTGAGAGTGGTGCTCAGTAGAAATGCAGAGAGAGATGAAGCTGAAGGCTAGTCCATCTGTGTCTTTATTTCTCAGTGAAGAGGAGAGGGGATACTTTGTTTGTTTCTGCCCATTAACAAACTATGTAGAAGCCCCAGGTAAACAAACTATAATCGTGAAATCTGAGAGTTTGTTGAAAAGCTTTCAATTTTGTGGATCTGCATAAAAGTTATTTCTGCTAAGCTCATTCTTTATTTAATGTATTCAAGTTTTCAAACCCATGTTCCTTGCTGAAGAAAAGAAAGGTTTATTTTGTTTTATTTTTCCCTTTAGACAAGTTTCTTATCTCCAGATGCTGATGTAAAATCCATTCTTTTGCTGCAGAACATTTGGCAAATTGAATACATTATTTTAATGTACTCGGATTGATAAGTTCAATATAAATTTTGATTAGAAAAAGGATTATTATTATTATTATTATTATTCAAAGAAACACGGCATTCGGTAGAACAAATTCAAAAGTGAAAAGGTCAATCGTTATTCTTCTTATCCAGAGATCGAATCTAGAAAATCCACACAGACACACCAAAAAAAGAACACTTTTTTTCCAGCTATTTCTGTCAACGGCACTCGCTGGCAGGGGTTGACCTCTTCGTCCCCGCAGACGGCGGTTCTTCCTGCCACGGCGGCAGCCGCTGGACCTCGGCGACGCAGCTCAGTGCAATTCTCGTCCGACCGACAACCGGCTGCGGCGGCGACCGGCGACGGAGGACACGTTCCGGATGGCGCCGCCAGCCGTCCAGTAGCGGTGGCAGTTCCGGCAGAAGTGGCGGGGCTGGTTCACGTTGTAGTTGTTGAAGTAGCAGAACTTGGTCTCCCGGCTCTTGCACCGCGGGCACGCAAGCGCCGCGGCAGCCCTCTGCGGCTCCGGCCGCTCCGCTGCTGCCGTCTCCTCCGGCCGGATCTCCTTTGCCACAATCACCGTCCCGAAGAGCTTGAAGCACGGCAAGTCTCCGCCGCCGCCGCCGCCGCCGCCGCAGCCGCCCATCTGGACGTCGGCCATCGCCGCCGGAGATGGAAAAAAGGAGGATTTTTTAGTTGTTGTTGGTAGACTTAAAAGGCGAAGAGCGATCCGATGAATATATAAAAAGGCACAGTTTGGGCAAAAAATTGCTTCTTTATTGCTGATTGCATCACTTCTAATTGACCGCCGGCTTGAAGCAAACTATTTGTCTGATCTGTTGCTCACGTCATCTTATTCTGTTAGCATTTGGGGCAGTCAATATAAGCAGATTAAAGCAGAAAAAAAAAGTGGTTCATTGTAAGTTAAGTAGCCCTGTAAATGGAAAAAATTTTACGGGTTTACTTCAAGTGCACATGTAACATCTAGTGATTGAATTCTAAACGGTCTATGCACCAAACCGAAAATTTTTTCCTATAAATGAGTCTGAGTTGAACCGAATTTATCGTGATTTAATATTTATATTTAATTCATGACACGTAACAAATTGGATTTCGGGCTGAGTGGGACTCCCACTTAATTTTTAAATGATATAAAAACTATTGATGAGGTTTCATTTATATAAAATAATCAAATAAAGTTGTATAAATATTAAAAAATTAGGACATTTAAGCACTTATCGTTTAGTTCTTTTATCAATTACGTATTAAACTTGTTAGTCTCATATTTTTTAACTTAATTTCTTAAACATTTTAAAAATAAAAAACATTAATATCATATATATGATTTTTTTAAATAGATATTATTTCAATATAAAAATCATCAACCAAGTTTTATGCAGTACATGATAAAATTTAATTGCATTGAAAATATGATTGCAAAATAACTGCAGGCTGGGAAGAAAAGTGGAAGATTAATGGGATAAAAGGAAGCAGCAGACTTCATCACTAAATAAATACAAATCGGGTCAAATTCTGGTGACACAAGTAGATTTGATCTCGGCTCAAGGTCAAATTAAAAATTTTTAAATTGATTTTGATCCGATTCAAAATATAAATGCAAAAAATTTGACTCGAGTTAGACCTGACTTGTTTATTATCGATTCAAACTTAATTAGATTTTTGATTAGATTTTGATATGTTTTGATCTTCCAATCAAAATTTTAGGTATAAATGTCAAATCATCTTAAATTATTTTTGTTCATATTAATCTAGTAATTAGGAACAGAATAAAAAATCTAAGTCAATGGAATTTAAATAAAACTCATGAAGATGAAAAAGCTAATATACTTAAATAAGTTATATATAAATATTTATAAATTTTTATATATATACTATTTTAAAAAGTAATATTTACTTACATGCCACCTAAACTTTTTAATTTACTTATATACATATCATTTTTTTTAGCTTTTCATAGTTAACATTTTTAACTCAAATTATACTTTTGTGAATAACTTATTATTTAAGTTCTAAGCATATAAATAAAAAACTAAAAAAGTGATCTAGTAAATTTAAAAATTTGAATGGTGTTTAAGTAATATAATTTTTCAAAAGGATATATAAACAAATGCCCCGTATATTTACAATATATATATTTTTTTATTTTTTAAATCGATCCGATTCTATGCCAGCTCAAGATTAGATTGATAAAAATCTCGAACCATAAAAACAACTCGTTTGTCTGTTCACTTGGATCGAGTCTATCCAAAATCTAATTCATCTTTCGATCGATCTCCGATCTTCGAGCCAAGTCACACAAAAGACGACTTTGTTCTCTTGCACGGGTCATGGTGCGACAAGCTGAAAACTCTTTAGGAAACAAACAGACGTGAAGTGTTATGGGATTCATTGAAAAATGTCCCCTCCCCTCTTCTAAGAAAGAAGATTCGCCCTTTGGTGATCGAAAAGCAAGCAAATTGCAGTTGGTTACAATGCAATAAGGTGATATTAGGCTACAAAAAAGAGCAAATACAAAACTCCAATAATAAGAAAGCTAAGGTAATGACAACATAGGAAGGGCCAACAGAGCTAGCAATAGGTCTAATTAGAGGCACATGGAGCTGAGCTTCTTCATTAACTCTGATTAATGTTATATCATATTCTTGTTATGTAAGTTTGAAACAGCCTTGCAAAAGAGGTGGTCTTCTTCATGACAGCTTCTTACCTTGAAGCAGTCATGTGAAATTTGAAAACTTGTCTTGTTATGAATTTAACTCTTCCTATCACATGAAACTATCCATTTGTAAAATTAAAATCATGTTGGTGTTTTGGAGGTTTTCAACAAATTCTACATGCAATAATTTATTAGAATTTTGAATTTTGGTATGAGATCAAATTGCTTTATGTCAAATTTCTCACAGATGCAAAATTTCCCTCATATGCTATTTATGTTGCATACGTATATAATTATTGGGTTCTGGTGTCTCTCCAGGATGTTTGGCGTCAAATCCTGTATCAAATGTCTAATGAATATATGTGATTGTTGAAGCTGTGACTCACATGTAATAGAGTGAAAAAGCTATATTGTACTGTTTTCTTGCAATTCTACATAATTTTTGTAATTATTTTTCATTTTATATGAGTATTTTTTTATTTTTGTACATATATAAAGTAGAAAAAATGTCCTTATGAAGTAGGAAAAGATCATACAAAGTATATATAAAAATGGCCATACAAAAAATAATGTTTTGTATAAATAATTTTTTATTTTATATGAGTATTTTTTTACTTTATATAATACTTTTTGTCTTTATAAATGTATGCAAATTTAAAAGAAAAAATCATATGAAATACAAAAATTAGACAAAACAATGAGAAAATATTGTAAAATGACATTTTTTTATGGTAACATGCCCCTATATATTGGAATTATATTATCTACTTATGCAACTCAGAAACTCCTTTTTATTTTTGATGTGAAATTATTCATTTCTGTGTCTCTCTCACTGCTATTTATCAACCTAGAAACCTATTAGGAGCATTTTACTCTAATGATTCCTTCTCTTGGTTACTCCCTAGTCCCTACTCTCTTCAGTCATGGATATCACAGGCTCATTAGTTTCCGTCTGGTTTATCCTCGAACCACATTGTATTATAGGAGATCAGTTTTGATACCATATTGTAATATCCCATGATTTAAATGTAAAAAAATTATCCATTTTGACTTTAGAAAACTATATAACTTGAGTACTTCCTAAGAGGATCACCCATCCCAATACTACTATATCCCAAGCATATTTAATTATGAAATTTTTCATCATTAGCCTCACAGTTTTACCCTAAAAAATATCTTTACTATTTGAGATTACATTATATACTTATATAATTTAGAATCACCATCTCTTTTTGATGTGAAGCGATTCATTTCTGTATCTCTCTCACTACTATTTCTCAACCTAAAAGCCCACCAAGAGCTACACTTTACTCTAGTAATTCTCTTCTCTTGGGATATCACCCGAAGATTACTCCTCGTCCTCTTCAGCCACGGGTATCACAATTATATTTTGGAGAATTACATGTCATTAAAATTTAGAGATTTTATATATTTGACATTTAAGTCTTTAATATTATGTAATATTATTTAAAAGTTAATATAAAAGTTATAATTTTGATATGTTTTTTATCACCAAGTATTACAAATTTGTATACCAAATATGTAAAATAATTAAATATGCATATAATTTTTCTTATATTTCCCTGGGATAATATGCTAGAGCCCACCCCAAGAATCTACACGCAATTTACTCAAAAAAAAAAGTAATATTGAGAAAGCATATATCCCTTAATACAAGAATATTATATTTTTATATACATTTTCAGGCAAATTTAAAGAATTGAAAAAAGAGATGACTAAAGATTACAATTAAGCAAACCTCGATTTAACTACAAGAAAGCCAATTTGCATACTCACACCTAGTAGAAATTCATTATTCTAAAAAAAAAAATCTACAGCTTTCAGAAGAGAAAAAGAGTAATACCACACATTTTCAATAAATAACTCAAAAATTTTAATCCAATTAAGATTCCTAAGAAGCAATGATGCCACATAAGTAAAAAAGATTTTTTTTTAATATTACATAAGCAAAAAGTTATTTTTATTTATATAATATTATTCACACATAATGTTATATAAAAATTTTAGTTGAATTCTCAAAGTTTGAAGTTACTTATTAGGGCTACAAATCATTTCTCAAAAAAAAAAAATTTCAAGAGAAAAAAAAATCTTAAATGAGAATCTTACTTTTCTCCATTCACTTACGGCCTCATTTGGTTCAAATTTTTTTTAAAATAAGAGAAAAAATATTATTTTTTAAGTTTAATGAAAGAACAAATTATTTAAATATTAGAAAGTATGTAAAATGTGAAATACTTTAAACTCTAATATTTGTATTTGTATTAGATATGAAATAAAATTAATTTTTATAATTAAAATCTGTGTTAGGTAAAAAAATTACCTTAAATCAAACGATGCCTAGTTCATTTTCCTTTCAGCATCTGAAACTGTTCTAGGCTAAATTTTGACTCATGATCAATTTGTTAGGGAAATTTAACTATGGTTAGGTAGTCATTAATGCAAAATTAGAAAAAAAATCTAAAATTCAATTACATCAGCAGGTTGTGGGTTAGCCATGTTTTCCACTGCTTTTATTACAAATTGTAAATGTAGTAAAGCAAATCATCTCGCTTAGTTGGAGATTGTAGTTGACTTAAAATAAAATTAATTTAATATTAAAATAAGTAATTTATGGAATAATACTATTTTTTTATTAAAATATATAAAAAACAAAAAATATGTTAGTTTTACTAATAAGATTTATGTAAGATATACAGTAAAATTAATTTTAGATATTAAAATTTATATGAGTATGAGATAAACATAAAAAAATGAAGGAATGTTTTCAAGATGTGGGTGAAATCATTCATGTGAATCGTTTTCACTGTTTGAAGTGGCTGAAAATCATGATATTCTCTTAATTTTATATTAACTTATGATTCCAACCTAATTGATAAGTTAGTGCATTCAATCCATAAAAAACCTTCCATTGATTAATAAAAGAACAAATTCTTAGGTAGTTGCATTATTCGTTGTGGAACCCTAGGGTTCCTCAAAATTCCAATGCTCTCATGAAAAGAATAGTGGAGAATCAACTTGGACAAAGATTTTTAATAGATAAATTTGGGTCTAAACTTACCAATGTGGTTCTTAATATAATTAATTTTCTAATTTGTTATTTAACACTTTTTAGCTGTTTTAAAAGTAACGCAATCTCGAGTTAAAGCGAACTTAGGTCTAGCCAAACAACAATCCTCATTTTTTTTTTGAAATTTGACTTAGCCATTTCGCATTAAAATATAAAAATCATTCAACATCTTCTTGAAAGATGCTGTAAAAATCAATGAAAATGGGCATGGGCATAGCACTCTCCCAACAAAATTTATTTAATATAGCTAAAAAATCAACTGCACAATTTACATTATGTAAAACATATGTAACTTTATGAAAGCAAAATGACATAAAGGTGCATACAATAGGCTCAAGAACAAAATCAATATACATACAATATGCTCAAAAGTCATCAAATGAAGCAATCCTAAGCTTTCAGTAGAACATTTGAATAAGACATAACAGAGTAAGGAAAGAATACAAAGTAACTGTAATTCATCATACCTTTTCTCCCATGTTTTATTTCAGTAGAAAGCAACAAGCTACAAAGGGGCACTGTATCTCCTTTGGGACTGTAAACACAAGCAGCAGGAGAAGCTTATTTATAATTATTTGTGAAGATCAACAGAATATTCCAGATATGTACATATATATATTGAATATATTAAACCTTTGGAAATAACGAAACTAATTCAACCAGTGTTCTGCATGCCAGCAGCTATACCCTTCATAGTCAGGATTAAGGTGTCTTCCAGGCCAGGAGCATAATCACTTGTGGGATTAAGCTTCACCAGCTCTGCAGCTGGATTGCTGGACTGTATTTTCTCCTTTGAAAGACTGGATTCGTAGCTTGGGTCTCGGATTCGCTTAAGCGTGTAAGCTTGGCAAACGTTCAGAGTTGTTATGTAAGGATCACGGAGACGCAGTCTCTGTTTCAAGTAGGGATCACCTTCTAGAAGATCTTTGTGACCAGCTACCTATGTTTTATATTGGGTCATTTTCAAGAAGAGTTCACGTGTTAGAAATTTGTTAATAATCATAGCACATATATTAACTTGAAGCATAAAGAAGGAATATCAAAGCCATTATATAATTGTTTTAAATAGTGTCAACAGACATGCTTTTAATTTAATGGCGTTTTAGTTTTTGTGAGGAAGAAGTAGAAGTACATTTTATGTGATGAATTAGAAGCATTCTAAGTTGGATCGACCAAAAATACAAATGCAAAAAGATGTAATAATTTACCAGCAACAGAAGGCGTTTTGTTTCTTCATAGTTGGATCGCAGTTGCTCTCCAAATGATAATAAGTCACTGGTCACCAACAATTTGTCATATAAAGCAGCAATGCTGGGGTTGCCCTTTGTGAAAACCATCTCAATCAAGTCAATAGTGACCCTGAAAAAAGGCCACTCCTTGTACATATCTTGCAGTAGATGAAGGTTTCTGACATCCTTTTTGATGACATGCTGAAATGCTGCACCAAAACCAAGCCATACAGGAAGATGAAATCTTGTCTGAGTCCATGCAAAGATCCATGGGATCGCGCGTAGTGATTCTATTCCTCCACTAGGTTTCCTTTTGGATGGCCGGCTGCCGATATTCATCCTACCGTACTCGAGCTCTGGTGTTGCCTGTAAGTCAATAGAAACAAAGTTGACCGTCATATACAAGTACAACTAATGGCTAATCTTAGTAAATTTGGAGTTCTTACTAGTCGGAAGTATTCAACAAAACGTGGTTCTTGGAAGACGACTGATCGGTATTCCTTTGTGGCAACAACAGCCATTTCATCCATCAGTGCTCGCCATTCTGGTTTCGGAGAAATTGGGGGGTGCATCCCATGCTCAAGAGTCGCAGCAGTGAAGCGTTGGAGTGTTCGGAAGCACAAATGTTCTTCTCCAAAGGAGTGCTCAATGACTTCACCTTGCACTGTAACACGAAGTGAACCGTGAATCGTGTCAGGTGGTTGAGATAGTATAGCAAGGTGAGTTGGACCGCCGCCTCTACCAACAGTTCCACCACGTCCGTGGAACATTGTCAGCTTCACTCCATATTGCTTAGCAACTTTTACAAGTTCCTCTTGTGTTTTATATAGCTGCCAAGCAGCAGAAAGGCGCCCAGCATCCTTACCAGAATCTGAATATCCAATCATAACTTCCTGCTTTCCATTGATCCGATCCCTGTACCTATCAATAGAAAAAAGACGGGCAACAGCAGCTGGGGCAGCCTGGAGATCTGCGAGTTTCTCAAAAAGAGGCACAACTCTCAATGGCTGCTTCACATGGCACTCTCTTTGCAACAGCTCAACAGCAAGAACATCTGATGGAGCAGTTGCCATTGAGATGATATAAGCCCCAAAACTATCTGAAGGAAGTTCTGCTATCACATGAAAAGTATCTAAAACATCAGCAACTTCTTCAGTTTTGGGAAGATCTGGACCGAATAAAGGCCGCTTCCCACTAAGCTCAGATAACAACCACTCCTGGCGCTTTTCCTCTGGCCATTTGCGGTAGGATCCGATTTCAAGATGCCTAGTAATGGCATCCATAACGTCAGTATGCCTATCTGATTCTTGTCTAATATCAAGTCTCACAAGGGATAGACCAAAGGTAGATACTTGGCGCAAAAAATCTAGCAAGCTACCATCAGCAATTGGACTATCACCACAAGCACAAAGAGATCTGTAACAGAGTTCCAAGGGCTCCAGGAACTGTAAAAATCCCAAACTTAATTTTTGGAATATCCAAAAGTAGCAAACATGTAAATTCCTCATGTAGCAATACAAGACGATGGAACAAGGGTGCAAAATAAATCTATTAAAAGTGGGATATCTCAACTAGAACATGAATCCCATAAATCTTTTGAGCAAGTTCTCATAAAAAGTTTAAAACAAAAGGGCATGCCTTAAAATAAACATTAACACCAACAAACACTTCAAGTTGGCACATCAAGCATAATGCTACAGCAACGTAGTAAATGATGGTTTGCAAACCGAGTAACAAGTTATAAAGAAGTAACATAGGTTGGAAATGCCTCAATTTTCTATTTGAAATTTAAAAAGTTCCACTTGGACCAATCCTCAGTTTCAAATAGTAGCCCCATAAAAAACAGATAAAGCATCTATAACATCAGTTAAAAAATGAACCTGCTCAACGTTGGTGAAAGTTGCTTCCTCAGGAATATCTGAGACCCCGCTTGACAATAACTGTCGGGCTCTCTCTCGAGTATGATATAATTTATCTCTCACATCGCCAAGTATAACACGATATGGTTCATTTGGAGGAACCTTCTTCCAGAATTCTGCATAAGAGGAAGGAGATTGGAACCTGTAGGCAGAACTTGCAATTAAAAGCTCTCACACAGTTACACAATGATTTCCTACTAAATTACTCTGGTACATCATTAAGAACTTGGAGATGAAGTTGCACAATGACACAGGATACATGCTTCCTGCATGAAGTGTAGTGAAGTATCATGTGTTGTTCCCTGGCGGTGCTTTGACATGTTTGTTCGACTCGCCCAAACCAGACAAAGAACAATGTTCAACACCACCCTCGAAAGATGAACTGCTTTATTCAACTTTAGATATAAGACTTTGAACAAACTTGAAAGCCATACAATAGACTCTACTAAAGGTATTGCTTTTCTAACAACTAGTATCTCGATACACTGATTGTTCGACTAGACTACAAGATTTTAAATGAGATTTTAGATCACAGTTGTTGCAATCCTGACAACTAGATATTGAAAGATGAACTTTGGTGGTCACTTTTTGTTCCTGTAGAACTTCCCTTGATACAAGTCTCTCACACACCTTTCTCCTTCAGCTCTCTCCTATTTATAAGAGAGTTGGATAACTCTCAAGAATACCTAAGCATGGGTACCATCACCATTGAGCCCCATGCAGCATGCCTGGCTGAGCTGGCCAACTTTACTGAGTTCCAAGGTCCACACTTGGCTTGAGGATTCCTTTTACCAAAGTTTTGTAACTACTCTAATCTTCCTTGATAGTTGTGTTCATCACTCTTCTATGTTTTGTCAAACAAAGGGTTTGCTCAACTAGCCCTCTCCATATACAACTTTATCTTGATGGATGACTATCTTGAAGAATCTTTCAGCTAAAAATCATATAGAGTTGGAATTAGTATTATAAGTCCAATATGTGAATTAACCACAACATTTACTATAATCAAATGAACTTCAAGTTAAGGGTGGCAATTTTGGACCCAACCCAGTCTAACCGGGTATGGGTCCACCTTAAATGGGTCTGGTTCATAGTCGGGTTGAAGAAAGTGACCCGTGTAAGAGCGCCCGAGTTCGGGTTGGCAGGTCATCCCAAAAATGACCCGCCTTATACCCGTTTAACTGTTTAAGTGCGAAAGCGAGAGTTGCGAAATAGCGAATAAATCATAATAATATAAACAGTTTAATCCCATTAGCGACTCGGTGCTCCGCGTAGTGCACTCGCCGCTCGGCCTTTCCCGTCCCCTCCCTAATCCCAAACCCTATATTCATTTTTCTCCATTTCCAATTTTCCCGAGCAATGAAGCACGAGCAAAGCGTTTCTACACAACTGCGATTGCGCAACGCACTGACACGGGACGGCGAGAGTCCCGGATGCGGCGTCCAGGCAAACTAGGCCCCTACCAGGCAATCTGGCTGGCGGCTTCCCCACAATCTTCTTCAGCTGGTTTCTCACTTTCCTCTTCCTACAGTCAGACTCAGCGGCACAACACCCCTCTTCGATTGTTGTGGTATGTGTTTTCGACTCTTCAATTCTCTTCTATACAGCTATACTGGACATCCAGACGGACTACGGAGCATCAAATTCAGAGGCTATCCGCTATTTTTCCTATTGTTTAGGGTTGGAGGCACTTGGTTCACTGACTTCCCTGTAGTATTTACTTTCCTCTCTGATTCTCTCTTTTCTCTACTCTGCTCTAAATTTTTCTGCTTCATATCATTTGTTAAGGACTTAAGGTATATTCTACTCTCTTACTTTACATTTTTTCACTTACATTCTTTCCTGCAACAATGCATGCTTATAATTTACATGATTATATAATAATGTTTATTTTATTTTTGATATCATTTGCCACATAATTTTATATAGATGGATAATGTGCCACAAAATTGATCATCTAATCGAGTTATTTCTCAGAATGAGATTGAAGTTAAGGCTGTTGGCAGCTTGAGCTTGAGCAACTTAATACCTATTTAGATTCAACAGATAATAAGTGATAGGGGAAATAGAAGAAGTCGAAGGAAATACTACAAGAAATGTGAAACGAAAGAGAAAATTAATTTCTTCAGTTTGAGGACATTTTGAAATCTTGCCACTAGGTGATGATAATAAGCAGAAGTGTAAGTGTAAAAAATGCAAAGCTATATATTGTTGTGCCTCAATTTATGGCACAAAAAAATTGAAAAGACATACAGAAGCATGTGTTAGAAGAGACACTCGTGAGGGTGGCCAACTTCTTATTTCTCATGCTAACACATCCATATATTTATCAGCATGAAAAATTTCGTGAGTTATTTACTGCAGCACTTATAATGCATGAATTGCTATTTCAATTTGGAGTATGTTGGTATTCAGGAAATTTTGCATTATTTGCGTCCCGATTTACATACTGTCACATGAAATACTATTAAATCTGACTGCGAAAAAATATTCCTAAGAGAAAAAAGGAGAATAAGAAACGTTGCAAGAAGCACCAGGAAAAATATATTTGACATCTGACTTGAGGACATCTTTGAATACAGATGGATTTATATGTTTAACATCTCATTTTATTAACAAAAATTGAAATTTGCAAAAAAGATTATTGAATTTTAGTATAATGTCGCCTCCTCACAAAGGTGTATCAATAGCAAAGAAAATTCAGAGTTTTTTGATTGATTGGAAAATTGATGAGAGAATTTTTTCAATTACCTTAGATAATGCATCCTCAAATGATGCGTGTGTTGATTTTATGCGAAGTTATCTGAATTTGAAAAATGGGCTTTTATGTAATGGGGAATTTTTTCATATTAGATGTGCACACATTATCAATTTGATTGTTCAGGACTGATTAAAAGAGATTGATGAGGTGATTGATAAAATTCGTGAAAGCATTAAATATGTGAAGGGATCCCAAGCGAGGAAGTAGAAATTTTTTGAATATGTTTCTAATTATTCTCTTAGTGAAAAGAGAGGGTTGAGACAAGATGTTATACAAGATGAAGTTCGACATTTGTTATGCTTGATAGTGCTCTTTACTGATCGTGCTTTTATGCATCTCGAGCTTAGTGATTCGAATTATAGACATTGTCCATCAAGGTATGAATGAGAGAAAGCAAAGAAGATTGGTCTATTTCTTTTTGTGTTCTATGACATAACGTGCATATTTTCTGGAATAAAGTATTCTACATCAAATTTGTATTTTCCAGCAATTTTTCAAGTTTATGTAGCCATCATAGATCAAATGTCAAGTACTGAAGATTACATGCTTGCATGACTCAAAATTATTTTCTAAATTTGAGAAGTATTGGTCCAAGTTTTATATGGTTTTTATCTATTGCTGTGGTGTTAGATCCAAGCAATAAATTAAATCTCATTGATTGGTGTTATAAAAGAGTTTATGGTGAACGGGCTAGTGAAAAAATTTTCAAATTAAAAGAGAGTATTTTGTCTATATCATCAGTATGGTACCACATCATCTTAGTTTCAACCAACTTCATCATCTTCATCACATGGAGGTTCACGAATAAATAAAGGAGCTCAAAATACTGAGATATCTTTGAGGATGATTGATCCTTTTGAGGTATTAGATTTTATTTTTGTGTATTGTTATATTTATATTTGTTCTAGTATTTGAATATTTTAACTTTTATGTTATTGTGATCTTTTTCTTCAATTTGTTCTCTTGATTCAAATGAAGAGTAAACTTATTATGATAAATTTTATTAAGTGTAAGGTTTTAGCAGCAGATTGCAAACAGTTGTTATTTTTAATTTTATTATTTTTGTAAGATTATTATTGTGTTGAGCATGAAAAATCTATTCCACAAAAGTCACAATTAGAATTGTATCTTGATGAGCGAAGGATGAATAAGAAAGCAAATTTAGATATCTTGGCATATTGGAAGTGTAATCAGTACAGGTATCCAGAAGTTGCTTCTATGGCACGTGATAACCTTAGTATTCCAGCATCTATTGTCGCATCAAAAAGTACTTTTAGTGGATCTGGAAGAATGCTTGATTAATATAGAAGCTCTTTAACACTTAAGATATTAGAAGTCTTGACGTGTACTAGAGATTGGTTGTACGGACAACATGGTACACACAACACATTATTTCTATTTAATTTGATTCAATTCTTATAAATATTACTTGTTCAATTATCGTAATTTATTATTATATTTTTTATGTAGATTCTGCAAAAGAAGCACTAGAGAAGATAACAAAAGATGTAATGAAACTTAATGTTAATGAAGGAGACAGTAGCTCTATCTGTTCATTTTCAATGGATGCAAATTGAATTTAATAATTATTTATTTTTTTGGAGAAACAGGCCTTGAGGCTTGAACAAATTTATTCCCATGAATTAAATTTTGAAATTGCAACAAAATATATTTTTTAAATTTTTAATATTTGCACTACAAAATTTAGAACTATAATGTTTAGGTTACTGTTATGTTTTTATATTTAAGTTAATGTAATATAATTATTCAAAAGTGTTTTTTAATGTTTGAATTATTATGATGTTTAAATTTTTAATTACTTTAGTATGTTGTATGTATATGCCCAGGTTTATATGTTTCAACCAAAAAAATTATTCATGTATAGCTGTTTAGGCTTTGGTTGCTGCAGTGCTGCCTGCTAGACTGCTAACTTACTAAATGCTAAGTTCTTTCTTGTTAGGGCCATTAGGCATTTGGGCGCTGCTGCTTCTTGCTAGGCTACCTGTTGTCATTGCCGCTGTAGAGCTTGCTGCTGCGGCATTGCTTGCTGCAGTGCACTATGCAGTGTGCACTAGTAATTATTAACTATTGTTTTTTTGGAAGGTCTGTTTCACTTTCTGTCTTGACTCTTAATGTGTAGGTTCATCCAAATTAAAAGATTTTATTTTTTTTTAAAGAGTCTAAAAATTGTACATATAATATATAAAATGCAATATGCCCAGCATTTTATAAATCTATTTATAATTTTTTATTTTAAATGGGTTAATGGGTCAGGTCGGGTTACCCGTTTAATAAACGGGTCGGGTATGGGTATTAAAATATGACCCATTTATTAAACGGGTCAGGTTTGGGTTAACTATAAATGGGTCGGGTCAGTTGGCGGGTTGACCCAAACCTGACCCGTCAACCCAAATTGTCACCCCTACTTCAAGTTAGCAATAATAGGGCAACAAAATAGCAAGAAATAAGAAAAGCAAGATGATAACGTACACCATGCAAGTTAGGTAAATGGGTAAAATAGTAATGGGGGGATGAAATAGGTGGAAGATTGAGGCTAGAGATACCAAGACAGATCAAGTCGACAACCCATGGCGATGTCAGCGAATAACTCGCAGAGAACGATCGGTGCCACACCAATCGGCCAAGTTGGCGCCTCACCAATCGGCCAAGTCGGTGTCGCACTGAGCTAAAGGACTCCACGCGGCGATGACAATGGCAACAGCGGTTGCCTTCGGCATCGGCAGAGGCAGCGGAAGGGGGAGGAGGGGTTTTGGCGGCCTCTCTTGCCTAGGGCTACACACCAAGGGCTTCTTGCTGGCAACAAAGGGTTGGAGGAGCTCCACCGACAGTGATGCAAGCCATCGACGGCGGAGGGCTCCCGCTGCAACAATGAAACAGAAGGGAGGGGTGTGTGCAATGGTCTTTCTGACACTAAGGCCTCGTGCCTTGGACTCCTTATCGGTGATGGCGGCTAGAGGGATGGTGGCTGAGGTGGTGGGCCAGCGGAACTACTGGCACCAACAGTGGAGGGGGTGGGATCCCGATGGCCTTACATGTGAATTGCTCCATTTTTGAGATGTAGGCAAACACAAGATTAGCCCTAATCTCCCTTTGAGAAATACTATAAATAAGGGAGTCATTTAATCTGATCCATCCATCAAGATAATCCAAATGAGGGAAAAAATGTAGGGGAGGGCCAATTTTGGCCTAAATTTGAAATAAAAGTCCAAATAATCCAAACCTACAGATATAGAACCCTCATCCCAAATTAACCCAATTACACTTATTACTCTCCTAAGCCTAATTACAAAATGCATAGTTTACCTCTCTCACCAAAATAAAACACATAACACAAGATAATAATAAAATAATAAAAAAATGCAAAAAATAAATAAGATAATTAGGACAATAGCTAAGATCTTCCTTGAGTTGAAAAATGTTATCATCAGGGTCGGTATGCTCTGCATCAGATGAATTGTTTTATTCAACTTTGGATGTAGTAACTTAATACAAACTGAAGGCAAAACAACAAACTCTATAGAAAATATTGCTAATCTAACAAGCGGACTGATTGTTCTACAAGAATCTAAAGTATTTTACGTGAAACATGGACTCACAGTTGCCACAAGTCTGGCAACTAGCTAGATATTGAGATTTGAAAGTATTTGTCTCCTGGACCTAACTAAACTTGGGATATCTGAGAGAACTTATCTTTCTCCTTGCAACTTTCTTTGAAAGCTTCTGAAGGGTTCAAATGAACCATTTGTCTAGATGGCTGAAATAGGATTTGTCTTCACAACTGCACGTTATAGTTGACAATGGATTTATGAGGAACTCTACTGATCACTCTCCATTTCGGCAAAACCTTCCCTTGATACAAGTCCCTCCCACATGTCTTCCTCCTTTAGTCATCTTCTATTTATAGGAGAGTTAGATAACTTTTGGAAACACCATGCCAACATTGAGCCATGTGTAGCACGTCTAACAGAATGACCTATCTTTAATGAGGTTCTAAGGTCAATGCCTAGCTCGAGGATTCCATTTTATAGTTTGTAGCTGGTTCAATCTTTCTTGGAACTTGTGTTCACCGGCATACCAAATGTCGAACAAAGGATTCAACCTATGAAGCACCGATACTTCATGAAGCCTAACGTATCCGTAAAGTATCCGTATCAGATACCGATACTCTCCGATACTCCACCAATACATATCCGATACACCACATGGCGTATCAATTTTTATTTTTATTTTTTAAAAATTCGATGCTTATCCGATACTTCCCCGATATTTATCCGATACTTCTAGATACTTCTGATCAGAGAAAAATATTAAAACAGTTAGTTCAGCATACACAATAAAAAAATATTTTATGCATAAAGTACAACTTATGCACATATTTGGATATTAAAATTAAAAGATATATATTGGGCTACGCAATTGGGATCAAAAAAATTTTTACGCACGCTAGTGTTTCGACAATGGGAAAAAATTTTGGTATCCGCAAGCAGCTGCGCCATCTATTTTACTTAACATTTTTTTTATTATCTTACGGATACTAATGATATTTCAACTTTTTCTACCTTAACTAATATTGTTTTTGCTTCTTTTGAACGTTGATCACATTTTTTTTTACTTTAATCATGCTAATATTGCAAAAAAAATAAGATTTTAATTTTTTTATTTTTCTATTTAACTAATCAAAAATTTGAAGAGAGAAAACATATATATACTTAATTAAATCAGTATATCTTGGTTTATATGACATCTGTATTATTAATTGCAACATGTTTGATCAAACGAATCGATTTGAATTAAATTTAAATTAAAAATAAAACAAATCTACTGATATATATTTAAATTCTTATTTCATATAAATAATCTGATAGGTTGAAAGTAATTAAACAAAATTTATGATATTATTTTAAATTTAAATTTTTGGAAATTCAATAGTTGAAAGATGTTTTTATTTTTTCAAATTAAATTATTCATAATATTATTTTAAGTGATATAAAAATATTTGAAAAGATGTAATTAATTTGAAGAAAATTTAAAAGATATTTTTAAAATTGATAACAATAATTTATATAAGTTATTCTCATCTACCATAGAACTATACTTTAAATATGAGAATATAACATATTATACACACATATATAACAGTCGTATCCTGACGTATCTGTATCCTACTTTTTTTAAATTTGTCGTATCGCAGTATCCGTATCGTATCATATTCGTATCGCCGTTTCGTACTCATGCTTCATAGGTGATTCCGTCTTAACGAATGACCGTCCTGAAATCTCCACTATGAGGCCAATGCTTTGTTTGATGAGGCTTTCTTCGACAAGCCGCTTTGACTTCCTCCTCTTTCTCATAAGGAGAAATCCCCAACATCATCGAGGCCAAATTGCATAAAACTAATGAAATTCTATTTTTGAAATGGATGCAAATCTAGATGAAGCTTAAGGATGAAATCCAATACAAAAGGCTAAAACCCGCAGGTCCTGAAAGGTGTAAAACATACTAATGAATCTAGAATTTGATAGAATAAACCTAATTGACTAATTAATTTTTTTTAAAACAACTTGGCATTTGTAACTGGGAGAAATATAATTGAAACATCATATGCATGGCTTCAGAAATAGATATACCTATATAGTGCTTTGCATCTTTCTTTGAGAAGCGGTGCAATTCATCTGCTTGTACTCGAAGTTCATCACTACAGCGCCACATAGATAACTGCAAAATGATATGATAAGATGCAGAGCCAAAACAACTATCACAAATTCCATGCTTCACATACCTCAAGTAAGATCAATTTCCAATAAATGACATTGAATATTTTATACCTCAAACATGAGATCCTCAATCTGAGAGAAGTATAAGTTTGCAGCCATCATTCTAGCCAACAAACATACATCCCTAGTCACCTCTGGCGTCACTCGAGGATTTCCTGAACAAATTATGGTATAAATGATGTATTCAAGCATTTGATTTGCTGATTTAATGAAATGAAATGAAATTTCATTTCATTAAATCAGGGACACAATTGTGTGAAGTTCTGACACCAACTGCTTTCTTTTTTTTTCATAATGGCTCAACAAACAGGATGAAAAAGAAAATGATTTCATATAAATAAATATGTAATTGCACATATAAAATGTGCCTAATAAAAATAGCCACACAACTAAATAAAAGCACAGTGGATGGACATTCATTTCATATAAGTTGACTGGTTCATATTAGTTGACTGAGACCAGCCTCAGTTGTGTTTCAGGAGGCAATGTTTAAACCCTCCTCCACTGATTTAAGTACAACAACAAGCATTATGCCAGTGGAGAATCATCTCCCAAGAAAAAATAGTTGTAAAACTCATCAGATTTTCTTAACACGGAATATCATCTCCATTTTCAAATTGATGATATCAAAATCAGTCTATGAAGCACGACTACGATACGGATACGATATGAAACAGATAAAGTGATATAACAAACTTAAAAAAGTAGGATACAAATATGTCAGGATACGGCTATTATATATGTGTGCATAGTACGTCATTCCCATATTTAAGTTATAGTTTTATGGTAGATAAGAATAACTTATATGTCTTATTGCTATAAATTTCAAAAATAATTTTTAATTTTTTTTCAAATTAATTATATTTTTTTAAATATTCAAATATTTTTGATATTACTAAAGTAATATTATGAACAATTCAATTTGAAAAAATAAAAAATCCTTCAACAACTATTGAATTTTAAAATATCTTAAATTTAAAATAATGTCATAAAATTTGTTTAATTGCTTTCTAACATGTCATAGATTATCTAAATGAGAATGAGAATTTAAATATATAAATAATATAGCAGCTGTAACATAAAATCAGATACACTATTTTGATCAAAGTAGATACAAGCTCTCCTTTTTCTGAGTCTCTGACTAAATAAATAGATAAAATAAAAAAATCAAAGTCATATCATTTTTATAATATGAACTTGATCACGATAAAAAAAATATGATTGATGTCCAATAGAAGCAAAAATAATATTTATTGTAGTAGAAAAAAGTAAAAACATCACTAGTATTTGTAAGATCATTAAAAAAAGTCAACTAAAGTAGATAACGCAATTGATTGCGGATACTGGATCTTTTTCTACCGCTAAAGCATTAACGTGCATGAAACTTTCCGCGATCTCAATTGTGTATCCCAGTATATTTCTCTCAATTTTAATGTTTAAGTCTATACATGAGTTGTGTTTTGTATACAAGATATTTTTTTATTTTTTTTTGGTGTAAGCCAGAATGATTGTTTTAATATTTTTTCTCTGATTAGAAATATCGAACAAGTATTGGGCAAGTATCATATTTTTAAAAAATAAAAATAAAAATTAATACACTATGTGGCGTATTGGATATGTAATGGTGGAATATCGGAGAGTATTAGTATCTGATACAGATACGATATAAATAAATTAGGCTTCACGAAGCATCGATATTTAATAGTAGTTAATAGAAAGCAAGAAGACAGCCACACCTTTACAATGCAACATTAATGTACATTATCCATATAGTGAACTACTAACACAGCAGAAAGTCATTGAATTTAGCTAATGTGTTTGTCTAAGAAAAGGATTGAATTATGCCTGATACTAAATGTAACATTAAGTGGGATGTCAAATTTAGTCTCCATGAACTTTGAGGCTAAGATAAGCCTTTAAAAAGAAAAATAGTTAGGCGTGAACGATAGTTTGGCATATTTTGAAGAGATCCTTCATTCAACTTTAAAGTTGGGGAAACTCAAGAACCAATGAGTTCAGGAATCCAATGAATTTAATGAGTCATATTAACCACCAAAAAGAAGTTTATAAACTGAAAGAGCTATAGGGCAAATTACTATCTAGCGGCAGTGTTTCTATAGACAAGTTACACTCCTTAATCTAATATGTCCGCCTCAAATAACCCTATTTTTAGGAAAAACTGCTACAGAATACTAGCTCTAAAAATAAGAATGTCACATTAATAAAGTCATCTTACCATCACGATCACCACCCATCCAAGAAGAAAACTGAATAAGAGGAGCATTGTAAGGAACACGCTCATTTATCCCAATGTTTTGCAGGGCTGTATCAACACGCCTTAGGAACTTGGGAACGCCTTTCCATATCGTTTCATGGAAATAACTCATTCCTGCCCGCATCTCATCTTGTGGTGTAGGAGGAGTTCTTCGAATTTCATCTGTTCTAAAGGCAGCTTGAATCTGGACAATTAGAACCAGAAGAGAAAAATCAGAAGAAAAGGTATGCCCATTACAATCTTCCTAGCACATAAACATAAAGAAGCTGTAAGCAAACATTTGTCCATTCTAAAAGCATAAAACAACATACCCATAAAAAAAATCAGAAACATAAACTCATATTCCCTATTCTCAATTGAATTTATTATTTCTATCGAGTAGCTAACCAACTTCTATGAGAGAAACAATTTATTGCATTGATTTAGGTAGCTATGTTGCATGCAGAATTAAAAGAAACTGAAGGAGCATGATTTATATATTCTATTGAACGTCGTTCTTGGTGATGTATGTTTTTCGAGTCTATTAAAAAACATTGGACCACATAGAGGTTCTAAGTATGGAGCACAAAGATCCCAATAATGCACAGTTTCTACCCCAAAAGAATCTCTCCAATTGAAGAATGCAATAGATATTTACCTACATCAGTAGGTCCTTGTGCAACCCAATGTTAGCAAAGTTGCGCTATAACTAAAGAGTCAATGCTCGAGCTTGAGAAATTTCTTTGTGGGTCCATTAAACTCAGGAGGACAAGCGATATTCTTGAATCAGTCAAAAAAAGCAATCAAACCAAAGCCAATGCAAAGACATAAAACATAATCACCTAAACTACAAGTCAAGTAAGTCTCCCTAGACCATACAAATGCCCATCCTATTTAATTAGACCCAATGCAAAAGGTTTGGATATTCAGGTCCTTAAAGAGCAAGGAGAGTGAAACAAGCATGACATGAGTGAAAAACATTGAAGTACTCCAGATACAAAGTATGGAAAATTATAGATAACTTCAACCCTTGGATCTACTCCCCAACCTAGAGTAGCTAAATGTGGAAGTAAAATCAATCCATGTTCATGGTTTATCTTGGCTATATGATTTCTCTAGTTTGAAATAAGCCACTTCAAATAATTTTTTTGCTCAACCCCAGAATACAATTAATCCAGCATGAGCTACGCGAGCGACAATTGAGTATATCAGCTTCCCACAACTGAGAAGGTTGGAGTAGCCTCAATTAAGGATAAACTTAGAGAAAGTCGACTTAGATGATTTAGACAGATAAAATATAAGCTAATAGAAGCTTCACTTAGAAGAGTGGAGTTATTGGATCTTGCTATTGTAAATAGAGGAAGAGAAAGACCAAAAAATACATGGCAAAAAATTATAAAGAATGATCTTATATGCTTGAAATTAAATAAGAAGCTGTTATTTGATAAAGAGCAATGAAAACAAAGAATTTATATAGCCGACTCTACCTAGTGAAATAAAAGCCAGATTGTTGTCATTGTTATTGAACTACGTGAGCCATAAGTAATTTACCAAACAATTTTAATTGTCTAGCACTCCTTGCTACCAAGTGAAACTACGAACAAGAAAATTATCAAATTTATCATTTCTATCAAGTAGTCAATAGAAATAGATGTAAGGACACTATTTTAGGTGGCCATTACCATAGAAGGAAGCAAACATTTATCAATATAGTCTGTAGTCAAAATATTCAGAAAAGACATGGAGCAATCATGCATATTATTTAGATAGACATTACCTCTCTATGGAGGGCCTCATCAAGCTCCTTCTTGTCATCAGGGGTAATATCTTTGGCACATAATTGAGTCAGGCAGTTCCTTATCCTGATATAGAAGTATGGCCCAAAATGTTTTAACATGCAGGAAGGAGACAAGCAGTGAAGTTGTAGAACAATCAAAAATAGACTAAAGGGATGTCCAATTATTAAAGACAAGCCGAATTAAGAAATGGGGGGCATTTACATACATGCCGCATGAAATTTTGGATAATACATTCTCTTTCAAATACATGCTTTCTCATAGTTTAAATTTTATAGAGAGTGATATATAGGTAATATTCTAAGATTTTGGTGGTATATACGTAAATGCCACCCCAAAAAATCGATGGAAAACAACAAAGCAAATGAAAGGATGCTATAGTGAAAATGCAAAATGATCATTTCCTAAAGTGTACGAGTCATTTATTGAAATGAGAGTACATGTCATTTAGTTAAAGGGGTGATTAAACAATTTTCTAAATTCAACAAAACAAAGGCACTTTTTTGCATTATATTTAAATATATAAAATTGTAGGGTCATTTAATTGCAAAGCTTTCATCACCATTCATTTTTTGTCATTAAGCAGCTCGTCTAATGGTGAACCAAAATCAAATAACTATTATACACACCGTCCATGCTTCTGAAGCAGAGATCGCCTAATTGACTGAGTTGGATGTGCTGTAAAAACAAGGTCAACGGTCTGATTCTTTAGAGCATGAAAGACCTCCTGTGAGGACTTTTTAAGCTGTCCAACAAGTCTTTTGAGGGTCTCTTCAATATCCGATTCTGTAGTTGCAGAAGCCTCATCAGCAAAATCCCCCTTCTTGAGCTTAATCCTCCTACGACATGCTATCTGGACCTCCTCTGCCAAGTTTGCCAGGTTAAGCATGTGAGAGAATGAACTGGCAACTAAAATTGAGTCCCCAGGGCCCAAGCTTGTAAGTACATTTCCCAGTTCATCTAACTTTTTGGACTCGTGCTTGCTCTCATATTCAGCAGACAATTCATAGCACTCTTGCACCTACCACAAAATTTTAACTCAGCACTAATTCGCAATTGTTTACCACAAACAACATCAACAAATTTAAATGTGCGTAAAGGATGCTAATTTAGTACATGTCAACAAAAGATGATGCATGCACAAGCGACAAGATCGAAGTCAACAAAATAAGGTTTGCGTGCTGCATAACAACAGGTAAAATTACAATGAAAGTAAACACAAGCCAACAAACCCGTTCTTCAAACATGATTACACGTAGTTGGGAGATCACCAAACAACATTTTGCACAAGAGAGCAGGAAGAAAACGAGATATTTGGGTCATGAACAACATATTTTAGTTACACAAATTCATCAAGCTCAATGAGACTCAGTCAGACAAATCATTAGGTCAAAATCAGACATTCAATTTTTTCCATAATCAGAAAAAAAACCTCCTCTGAAAACGAGAAGACATCTACTTACCGTCTCTCTGAGAACCTCCCCATGCAAATCCTGGAGTATATCGAGGAAACGATCCAAGAGCAGCGCGTCGTACTCCACAAGCTTGTCATCCTCCGACACTTTTCCCGGCGCCAGCAACCGCAACTGCGCGTCTATCGACGCCAGCTTCTGTAGCGAGCCCTTCGACATCTCTCACCTCCCCTCTCTCCAGTCCCCGTTCCGCGATCCCTTTATCTCCCTCTCGATCCACAAAGACAGGTTGATAAACGCAGAACTCACGAGATCCCCGTTAAAGAACGGAGCGGTAACACGAGAAAGTCTCTGGATTCAGGATTACAAAGGGGAAAAGAAGGAGAACCCCGTGAGAATAAACTGAAGAGGGAAAAGGCTAAAAAGACGACGAGGGAAGCAGGATGGCGAAGAAACTGGCCTTGGGTTCTCAATTTATAGGGAAAAGCTCCCTTTCTCCCAATTCGCAATCTCATAGTTCGATAGCTTTGATTCACAGAAGAAGACGACGTTGAAGTGCTCTGTGTCGTTCTCCAGGTAAGAATATGCCACCGCGAGCTCTCACTCCGGTCGGCCACGTCAGGCAGTTAGCAGGGCGACGTCGTATGGCCTTCCCTGTAGCGGCTTTGGGTTGGTCTCAGAGCTGCGGTTGGTTCAATGTTTTCTTCACGTTAGATTATATTATTTAAAAAAATAATAATTACTCATGTTATATTATTTCACTTTATTTATGTATTATCTATTTATTTTTAATTAATTACACTATATATATTTAAAATATTATAAAATCTTATATACACACACTTAAGTTAAAATTTAGTTAAAACCTATTTGAAAAAAAAAAATTTATTAGTAAATCATTAAAATTATATTTTTACTCTTAATAGTATATTTTTTTTCCTTGATGTCACATTAAAGCACTGATTTGTCCTAGAATCAATTCACGTCGCAGATGTTTCCTTCCCTTACCACAATCTAAACATCAAAGTTTTAAGATTTTCACTCAAAATATATTTAAATATCCTTAAAATAATATGATGAACGGTTCAAATTTTTTGTAATTTAACTATAGTTAGATTATTAGAAAATTATAATTGCTCATTATAATAAAAATAAGTGAAAGTGTGTGTATGTAAGATTTTATAATGTTTTGAATGTGCATAGCGTAATTAACTAAAAATGGATGGGTAACACATAAATAAAGTGAAATGGTGTGACATGTAGGTAATTATTCTTTTAAAAAAATAATTATTTAATTTAATGATATTTATAAATAATTTTTTATTAAATTATATAATTATTAGTTAAAAGATAATATCTAAATTATATAATATAACATTAAAATAATAACAAATAAAACGCCCACTTAGATCAGTTTAGTTGGACCCTTAGGCAAACAGAAAAAGCATTAGGGAAATGACCAAGACGAATCAAATAAGTAATTTTGGATTTCAATTTAGAACATCACAATTTTTTGCACTTAAAAATTGCAATAGTATAATTTCAAACTCTATAACTCTTACGATAATTTTTTTTTAATAAAATAAATTANNAAAATTATTATTTTATAAGAATAAAATTATTATTATAAAAAAAATAGAATGATAATTATTTTATTTACTTGGATGAAATAGAATATAGAATGAGAAACAAATAAAAAAAAGTACTAAAATATTTATAAATATAATTTACTAAAATATTATGTTATTTATTATTATTAAAATTGATTTTACGTAAATAATTAGATGAATATAATTTATATAAGTATATATGTATATGTAGTATATAAATAAATTTATGTACATATATATATATATGCATATATTTATATGTGTGTAAATAATGAAATTTTAGAATAATATTTTTAGCTTATAAGGAATAGTTATTTCTTGAGTGGAAGTAATAATTATTTCGTGAAATATGAAATAGAGAATCACATAGAATAGCTATTCCACTAAAGTAAATATAAAAATAACTATTAATAAAAAATAAGAGTCGAATGAAAGTTATTTTATTCAAATAAATGCACGCTTAATTTTCTCGATTAGGAGAAGCCAATCACATTCTTACAATATTAACTTTAAACGCACAAGTAATTAAAAAAACTTTTGAGCGGGCAAGTGATTTGAATATTCTTGAGCTACAAATACTGAGAATAGAGTTAGTAAGATTTGCCTGAGTATTAAGAAGTTTCATGTTTGAATAACATATCATCATAATTTTTAAATAGAATAAAAAACTAAATTGTAATGTCGAGGGGATAAAATTACAAAATACTAAGATTACAGTCCTAATATGATTTTAATAATTTTTGCTGTTATATGCTATTGTTGAATTTAAAGAAATTAAATGAGGGGCACCATTAAAAAGTTAGGTAGATATAAAACTTTCATGATAAAATGAACGTTGAGTGGCAAGTTTGATGTTCATCATACTCATTTTTTATTTAAATTTTTTTTTTTTTAAAATTACTAAATTGAGTTGATCCAAAGTCTACTTGGGGACAGCAAGTTCGGGTTAAATTTAACTTATCTAGGCTCATTTAAATTCAAATTGAATTGAATGTTATAAATTTTAATACCCAGTGGTGCTGTACTAGTCCAATCGTGAAGGAAACTGATTTCGTATCGATGGTATCTGGTTCAAATCATATTACTGTATATTTAAAGTAGAGCTAGAAATTATGTTGTTCCGTGTACATAAAAAAATCTTATTACCCAATCAAATTTGGAATACTTTTTACTGTTTTTAGAGGCTAAAATTACAAAACGCTCTTTTGTAGTAGTGAAAATTGTTCAACAGCCACTCTATATTTTATACAAGTCGATATGAACAAAAAATAATATTTTATGTATGTCATTAGCAACAATAATAACTTGCAAATCTCTAATAATGTTGTTACTAATTGCAAGTTAATAACTTTGTTAATGACTTTCAATAGGCAGTTCAAATTATGATTTTTTTTTTTGATTCTAACAAATAATGAAAATTTTGATTGAGAAGATTTTCTTGCTTCTTTATGTTAAATTATGCCACTTTTTCTATTATGAATAAGTTAATAAATATGTACCTAATTATTTGTAAATACAGAGGGTAAATATGTATAAAAATAATGTAAATAAATTTGAGATGAAATAAGTACAAATATAAAATTTTAGTTGTCTAATTTATTAATAAGTAAATTTTTTTATAGCATATAATTATATTTTTTTTAAAAAAATTTAAGAGGCACTCCCAATAAAGTTGAGATTTTTTGAGACACCTTGAATAAAGTGAGGCCCCTTTGGTTGTAGCTAGGGGTGACAAAATGGGTCGGCGGGTCGGATTCTAATTAAACTCGAATCCGACCCGACACGAATAGCTTTAACTCGAATTTGACCCATTTATTAAATAGGTTAAAATTCATGACCCTAATCCGACCTGATTAATAAATGGGTCTGATTGGCGGGTCGATCTGACTCGATTATAGAGTATTTTTTTATAAATGTCCAACCTGAACTCTACCCGACCCGATTATGCCGAACCCGACCTGTTTAATAAATGAGTCAAAATTTATGACCCATACTCGAAATTTGTGGGTCGGGTTCGGGTCGAGTTTACGGATTGAATCATATATTGCCACCCCTAGTTGTACCATGCTTGAATCTTTAATAGCAAAGAAATTGATTAAGTAACCTTTAATTATCTTATTTACATAATTTCTTAAATACCCAATTTTCAGTATTTATATTATCTTAAGCTAACATAAATTATAGATTGACATTTTATATTTATACAAAATTTAAGTTAAAAAAAGCCAAAATCTTAGATTTTCAGTCAACTACATCAAACCTCCGTGAAAATTGAAAAAAAATGAACACATAAGTTTTTTGTTTTGGAATCCAAGTGTTCAAGAGGAAACTATAATAAAAAAATGAAATTATTAAGGAAAAAAAAGAGCCATAAAAGTTGAGCTGTGTGATGCATTATTTCATGCGCATAAATCGACAAATTTTTTTTTTGAAAAGCATAAAACAACAATTGACACAAGAAAGATAATAAATCGTGAATAATCTTAAGAGGGTGTTTGGTTCAATGTTATATTAGTGTTGTGTTATGTTATATAGAAAAAATAATTATTTGATTTAATGATATTTATAAATAATCTTCTATAAAATTATATAATTATTAATTAAAAAATGACATTTAAATGTTATATCATTTAGATTGTATAACATAACATCAAGATAACAATGAACTAAATATCCTCTAAGTAATATAATGAGATGACAATTTAAATTTTTTTGTATTGTGTTGGCTCGTCAAAAATGCCCTACTATTTCTTGTGAAAACATATTCGCTTCAAATGCCGGACCAGCTTAGTCGTTCATGTGCGAATTGTGAATCGCATGAGAACAATGGACCCCAAGCCTGCCTATGGCTTGACGGCGAGCCAAAGGAGCGAACGACGACAGTAATCTTGACGACATTAACGATGCGGTTTGAATTCATGGGTTTCTCATTTCATCTATTCCTTCTCTGGCAAGCTATTCCTACATTCCCTCTATGATCTCTGTCATGTGACACTCTCTTTCTTTCCAAATTTTTTGCCATTGCTTTGTCAACACTGCACAGTGGTTCATCAACATAGGTGAACAATTATGTTGATCGGCAAGCCAATCCTGTGTGTGTGTAATCTTTGTTTTGTCGCCCTCTCACCTCCCTAATTTCCCAGCGTTATCTAATACTGTCGTGCTCTCATTGTCAACATCGTAGGCCAAGCTTCCACAGTAGGAGGATTGAGTTGATCGACGAGTTAATAATCTCTTTGTGATGTTCGCTCAGTCGCCCTCTATTTCCCCTAATTTCCCTTTCTTGTAATGGCTTGTCACCCTCACACTAGCTATCAACATTGCTAGGCCGAGAGCTCACAACCATTTGCCACCTGGACATCAAAATCCTCGCAATATTTCTCTGCCAAAAGTGGATCGACCATCTTAATTTTCTCTTAATGAAAGTACATGTGTAATCCAATATCAATTTTAAATTTCTATCTTGTTCATTTGTTATATTTGCAAGTTGTATGGTAATAGTCTATAATCCATTGTTGGAGTGCTTACTTGTGACACTTCATATGTTCGTTATAAATATCTTTTCAGTAATGTTAGTGTACTCGTTTTTTAGGAATATTCACTTTATAGAAATATTGCCAATTAACATAACTTACTACTTTATAGCTATGCCTATTTGTTCCTTAACTGTATAATGCAAATCACTTCGAAATATGTACAAACTAGTTAATCCATATTTATTATTTTATCACATAGAAATTAGCTTTGTCATTGTATTTCTTCAATAATATAAACTACAGAGATCTTATTTCAATGAATAAGGCTTCGCAGGGGACTATGATTGAACATATGTAGTCATTGAACTTTTTATTTTATAGTAGTAGTTATTGAAATTTACTCACTACATTTATATTTTTTTTTTTACTTTTTTCTATTATTTCATGTAGAAATGGCATTCAAAGATAAACAATTATTATGTAAAAGTCACCCTAGTTCAGTGAGAGAGGTGTTAGATTGTCTACAACCTCTGATATACTGACCGAGTTGGGACTTTCTCAATTTCTGTAGATCCCAATCATCAAATAAATTATAATTGTTATAACCATCTTGGTTTCAACTTGGGATAAAGAATTATCTGCATTTAAGATTGCAGACATTGTTATTCCTTTTAATTCGTAAGTCATTAGTCAAGTTATAGATTTGCCGAACAGTGGACAAAAATTTAACTGGACTTTGACAAAGAATGTATGTTAGAACCTTCTCTAACACCCTTAGTCGAACAGCTCTAGTCGAACAGCCCTCATCGGACAGCCCTAGTCGAACAGTTCCTCAAAGAGCATATCACCAGATCGTACCTTCCGTACTACTATGTCAATTCAGCATTTAAGACAGCATGGGGGTCTACTGCATAATCGTCCTTTACAGGAATAGGTGTCAGATGTGCCAGACTGTACCTATTATGTCCTCTCCTTTCCAAGCTATAAATAAGAGGGAGGAGAAGAAACTCAAGGGAGGGCTGGCTGAACTGCCTCTCTCTCTCTCTCTATATATATATATATATATATCTCCTTCTCTCTCGTACTCATTCTCTTATTCGATCTCCATTTAGAAACCCTCAAGCTTTGTAAGAAAAGGGATTCGATTAGTGGATTTAAATCGCCTAGACAACATCGCGGTTTTTCCCCCGGATACTCAGATTTCCAGATAGAAATTATCACCTCATTTCATTCTATTTTGGCATATTTTTTGCATCAATAATATAGTTACCCATTGCTTCTCTAATCTATTTGTATTGTAAAGTAATGCAAAATCAGAGAACTCAACTGCTTGCTATTCACATCATAAAGCTTTTAATTTCTAGTTTATTTTTCTCTAAAGACAAATATATGGTTATTAAACTCAATAAATGCATGCCATACATGTATATTTCTAACCAAGCATCACTTACTAGGGAATTACAATGTGCCGACATCCTTATTCAATGCGCCAAGGATTTATTAACATTCTCTACTTATAACTAACGTAAAGCTATCTTCAATCATTTGCAACAACAGCTTGAACAAAAACTTCATTGTCGGGTTGGGCGATTTCGTTTAATCGATATTTGTATTTTATTAAGAATATTAATTCTACTTTTAGTATTGGTTTCAATTTCTAGATGGGAAAGCTAACTCACATGTTCCTACCAATGTCAATGTTGATGTGTATGAACTCCATACTTCACCTCTAGAATATGAACCACATGATACCAACAAGGAACCCATAGAGAGTAGAGAGAATAACTTGACTATTCTCATCAATTCAAGATTTAGTTCAATAGAGAAGCAATTGCTTGAATTGAATTCCAAGATTGGTTCTATGAAAAATCAATTTGAGAATTGGTATAGGATTGCCATGAATATACATGACAAAATTATTGAAGGCAGTGATTGAAAGATTGAAATTAATACTGAAGAATAGAATTAAAGATGCTAATAAAATAGAGATATCAAGATCAACTGAGTGAAACTGTCCAAGGAAACTGCCGATGAAGTTTTTGTCTGCAACTTAATGGAGATTTATTTAAATTGTTGCAAGCAATCAAAGATAGCGCTGCACCAGTTATAAGTAAAGAATAGTGATAGGTTCTCGACGCGCTCGATAAGGGCGGTAGGCATAATTTAGTTTCCTAATACGTGATTTTTGGTTAGAAATTATTGAGTGTAATAAACATGTACATGCCTTTGGGAAAAAATAATTTAGAAAGCAAATAATTGATGTCGATAGCAGGCAACTGTGGATTGAGGTTCTTTTATTTTGATAAGCTCAACAATGCAGACAAAACAGAGGAGCAAAGAGTGCCTACATCCTTATCAAAGTCCAGTTAAATTTTTTTCCTCTAGTCAACAAACCTGTGACTTCATAGATGACTTCTGAATTAAAAGGGATAACAATGACAACAATCCTAAATGCAGATAATTCGTTATCACAAGTAGAAACCAAGATAGCTATAACTAACATATTTTGCTTGATGGCTGTAAAAACTAGGTTTGTTGCTGTTGTTGGCTGTGACCTAGAGAAATTGCGGAAGTCCCAACTCGGTTAGTATATCAAGCATGACTCGTAGTATCACAGATTGTAGAGAATCTAATTCCACCCTTACTAAACTAGGATAACATCTACATGATAATCAGTTATCTTTAAGTATCATTCCTTTGTGACAGTAAAAAAAAAGACAGAAAATATATAAATGTAGTGAGTAAAAGATCAGTAACTGCATATATTCAATCATGGTCCACTACCAAGCTTAATCCATTGAAATACAATCTCTATAGTTTATATTACTAAAGAAATACAATAACAAATCTAGTGTCTATGTGATGTAAAACAATAAATATGGATAAACTAGTTTGAACATATCTCAAAGTGATTTGCAATTAAGGAACAGATAAGTATAGCTACAAAGCAGTACCTCAAGCCAGTTGGCAATATTTCTTTAAAGTGAATGTCACTTAAAAGCAAGCAAATTAGGATACTGAAAAGATAGTTTTAATCAACGTATCAATTGTTATAAGTAAGCACATCTAGCAGTAGATTCTAGACTGTTACCATACAACTTGCAAATATAACAAATAAATAGGATAAAAAATTAAAACAGATATAGAATTACACACGCAATGATTGCCAGGGATGACGGTGGAGAGGGGGGCCAACAACCACACAAAGGGAAACTCCTCCTTTCTCAATTTAGGATAAACTCAAAGATTAACTCTAATCTCTCTTGGGAGCATGCTATAAAGAGGACATGCAAACTAATCTCACCCATTCAATCTTAACCAACATGATCTCCACCCTTGTTTTCATCATTTAATCTTGTGCCTCCATTTGAGATCAAAATGATTAACCGATCAGGGTAAGGGGCGGCCACTACAAGGGAGGAGAATGTGAAAAGTAATTTGTGAGTTAGTAAAGTCAACAAGTCAGAGTTAGTGAAGTCAACAAATCAGCCAATTTTGTTGACTTTTTCAGTCAAAAAATTTCAGATCTGAATAGTAAAAAAATGTATGACAGCTATTGTTTTGAAAATCTGTCATATTCCATGATAGCTACACCAAACATGTGCCCCCCTTTTCATATTTCTTATGTGTTTCAGCCTCTATATAATGTATGGTTTTATGTAAGTTAAAAAGATGAAAATATAGAGAAAATATCAAAAATCTTTTCTAGCAATCTTCTTCTTCTCTTTTCTCCAACAAAATTGGTATCAGAGCCATGTCTTCCTCATCATCTTCTGATACCATGTTCTCTTATTCTCAAAGCCAAGTTCCTATCTTTGAGGGAGAGAACTATGGTTACTGGGCTGATCAAATGCGCTTCTTCTTTATATCTCGTGATCTTTGGGAAATTGTTGAAGAAGGATTTGAAGAATCATCATCAGCAAGCATGAGTTCAGAATCTTCCTCTCAAAGTCAATCCCAGGACAAGGAAAACAAGGAAAACAAAAGGAAGAATGCCCTTGCTCTAAGTTATTTGCATCAAGGAGTCAGCAAATCAATTTATCCAAGGCTGTACGGAATTTCTAGTGCAAAGACTGCATGGGAGACGCTCCAAAAGGAGTTTCAAGGCAAC